>JACDJE010000476.1:265182-303500 GCA_016647715.1 Pavo muticus | reverse complement strand
AAAAATATACTTTTCCAAACTTGGTTATTCTATGATTATATGATTCTGTGAAGGAGAGAGAAATTAGTATTTACACACAGTTGCATTCATGCAATTAGCAAAAGTAACAAATGTTGACTGTTCCAGTCAAAAGAATCATTACATTGAATTAAGCATAAAAATCACTAACATACTAAAAACTTTGGGGCAAACTATTTTTGAGTGTGCTTCCCTTTCATGAGTTCATGGTTTTACACAGAAATTATAAAGTAATTTCTGTGCATTGTTTAATATCAGGAATTATAATGGAATTCTGAAACCTTTCTCCTTTATTATTTTTCCTCTTTGTACATTTCTTTTTTACAGAAATACTAGATCAAATAAAACAAAACAAGACAAAAATTACCACAACCATGAACAAATACAAAATAACTACCTAGAAAAGAAGAGACATTCCAGAATACAATGAAAAAAAATATGTTATTTCACTCTGGTGTCCTGAAACTAGTGTACCAACTGTCAAGTTCAAACTGCTGCTTATCATATTAAAAAAAAAAAAAAAAAAAAAAAAAAAAAAAGGAAACTGAAGAGATATGGACATGGATTTTGCAATAATTTTCCTCAATTTTTTTAACATGAACATCATTTTTACTGTTCAGAGAGTATTTTTTACAGCACTGTAGGTTCTCTAAAGTCAATAAGATGCAGCAGTGCAGTTATATTAATCAGTTATGACTTTCTACATTTTAAATTTTTCCCTTCTAATGTGAAGCATACATTTGATGAAAGATATTTTACTTTTATTATTTTGTTTGAATCATCCCATTTTGTCTAAGACAGGGCATTGTACTCATTAGATGGCATGTTTAACAGATTCATGTGTGGTTCAGTTCCCTTTCAGGCTAATTGGTGTGGGATCATGAAATTCTAAGGGATTTACAGCTCAGATTTTCTATGCTTCCTGGTTATGAAGATATGAAGCTGAGTGTGCAGATATATTTCCAGCTGCTCAGAGCAGAAGGGAGCAATGAAGATGGAGAAACTTCAGAGCCTGGGAAGATGAAAAGAGGGGTACACAATTGTTTCATGTGTTTCATAAGGTGAAGCAAAAAGAAGGGATATAGTATGCTTCGCTGTTCATGGTTCTCAGAAGTTCCTTTCTCAGCCTCAATTATTTTTGTACTGTTGATATTAATAGTTTAGGTAGTTGACTTCTAACAGTGAGGAAGCAACTGCTCTTAGAATTTATTTATTTCTTCTTCTGGAAAGTAGTTCAGAACATATCAGTAATTGTGTTTTAGTCAATGTGGTGACCTGGATCCTACTCTCTTTTCTCCTCATAGTCACTGTTTACATAGTACACTGTTTTACTGACTGGGGTTTAGAATCACTAATATGAGGCTGTGAGCTTAAGCATCACTGTAAGAAAGAAGCTCAGGAAAATAGTGAAGCTCAGAAACTCAGTGAAACTAGTTTATTTTGTTTAACAAAGGAAATAAACTCGCATACATGTGCACACATGTATACATTAAATGTGTATTGAATACAGCAATATAAATCAAAACAGCAGAAAAACAATATCATTTAAGGAAAAACATCAATTTAGGCTGGAATAGCCTAAGATTCTAGTTTACTGATTTTAAATCTCCCCTTACCCCGCTCTCTTTCTCTCTCTCTCTCTCTCTATGTATATATACAATTTTATATTTGCTTTTCTCTTGGTAATTTTATTTTATCAATCATACCGATTTTCAGTCTGGAATCATGTTACTATTGAGTTCATATTCTGCTCTTCTTATCTTTCTTTGAAAAAGAAACTAGGGACAATCAAAACACAGCTTTAGTTTGTGAGCCAAAGCCTCATTCTTCTGTTTTGGAGAAAAAAAGTACCTGAAGGATGTTTCACATGAGAATAGTGATGTGATCTGAAAAATTGAGGCTTAACCTGAAATATGGCTAAACACTCTTCATGAATGCTCATTCATTCAATGTCAGGAGGAAAACCAAGGCAAAATGTTGAGTAAGAATATGGAACTTGAAAGATAAGACTGTAAGAAAGTGAGGAAAATGATGGTCTTATCTGTATGGATTCAACTAAGCCCCCATTGTTTTTATCAGCATAAATTTCCTCAAATTTATTTGGGAGCAACTCTTGATTTCCATTATTTTCTTACTTGGTAGTTGTCACTCATATCAATGATGGTAAAAATTGGTTGGATTTTGGGATTTGGTCCAGTTGTTGGCTTCACTGTTCTATGAATATGCTTATTCCTAGACTCGTGTGGTGCACTATTATGAGTGAAGAAGAGTGTGGGAATACAAGAAAAACTGTCCAGAGCAGCAGCTGTGGAGCAAGATAAACAGCGTGAGAACCAAGGACATCTCTAGAAAAAGAACAAACATCTCACTGCTTTGATTGGATAAGCGCCTGCATGAACTGTTGAATGCTCTCTCGACATGTAAAGGTGGATGGGAAAGTTGTAGGGGTGAATAGGAAAGCTAGAAAAAGAAAACTTGTGAAGGTATATAAGTGATGTGAGAACTTGTAATAAACGATTTGGAATGTTCACATCTGAGTCCATGCATCAGGCGCTGCAGAAGAGAATCATGTTTTTTCATTCCATCATTTCTCAGAAAATTTTTTAGCTTCTATGTGATATTTATACAACCAGACACCCGTTTCTCATGTTGAGTAGCCTTCAGAAGTTTCAAGTAACAATCAAACTTTTTTTTACTATTATCATTATCATTTATTTTGCTCTGATGTATCACCTTCAATTGGAACTCCTCCAAATAATTTGAAAGTATATCTATTAGCTGTTTCTGTAGTTGGATTCTTCTACTTGTCAGTTTAAGGAATCCAAACAGAAAATCTTACTTCTGTCTCTCTACTTATTCATCCACTTGCTAGGACAGTATAACAGTCTTTTAATTTTGATGGCTTCTGTAAAAATAAAAATAAAAATGAATACAAGACTAAATAACTAAATAGTTGCTAGCTATGTAGAATCATAGACTCATTGAATAGTTTGGGTTGGAAGGAACATTAAAGATCATTTAATTCCAAGCTCCCTGCCATTAGCAAGGGCACCTTCCAAAAGACCAGGCTGTTCAAAGCCCCATCCAACCTGGCCTTGAACACTTCCAGGACTGGGGCATCCAAAACTTCTCCTGGCAATCTGCTCCAGTGCCTCACCATCTCTGACAGCGAATAATTTATTCCTTATATCTAATCTAAATCTTTTTTTTTTTTTTTCGTCTAAAGCCATTACCCTTTTCTTATCACATATATATTTTCCCTAGTTATTTCAGGTCCTGACTTCAGTGACTTGACTGTATTAACTTTATTTGGCCTGAAAGATATCAGTCTTCTGTTCCTGTTGCTGCTGAATTTATAGTTTGTGCACTTTGACACATTCAAATTTTGGCTGACATTTGAAATCCCAAAGTCCATATCTTTCTGTTCATTTTAAGGTCTTGAACACAGTGGTAGTGTTCGCACAGTGGTAGTGTTCGTGTTGGCCTACTGATTGGTGCTCTGGGGTGAATAACTTCCAGAATCAATGTCAAACTCCAGCTACTCCATAGCCAGTCCTTCTGGGATTATGTAATAAGGGTTTTTCTGGTACACAACAGTGGGGATTTTCAGGGGTGGCCTCTGTAAGAAGAGCCCAGAAGCTGCCCCATGCCAAATAAAAGCCAGTTCCAGACAGCTCCAAAATGCACCTGTCACTGACCAAAGCAATGCTAGTTGCATCCCAGAGAACATATTTAAGAAAGGGAAAAAAATGTGTAGTAACAGCAGCTGAGAGAGAGAAGTTAGAAAATGTAGAGAGAAACTGCCCTGCAGACACCAGTCAGTGCAGAAGGAGGGCAGGATGTGCAACAGGCATTAAGCAGAAGTTCCCCTGTAGCCATGGAGAGGCCTGCAGTGGAGCAGGCTGTCCCCATGCAGCCTGTGGGCACCACATGGAGCAGATGTCCGTGTGCAGCCTTGGAGGAGCCCACGGTTCAGCCTTGGATGAGTCCTGAAGAAAGTACATTCCATGGAGAGCACCCGCAGGAACAGGGCCTGGGCCGGAGCTGCAGCCTGTGGGGAGCAGCCTGTGGTGGGGAGGAGGGTTGAGGGAGCTGCTGCCTGTGGAGATGCATGTGGAGCAGTCCAATTCTGAAGGATGGGCCCTGTGGTACAGAGCCATATTGGAGCAGTGCTTGAAGAACTGCAGCCTGTGGAAAGCACATGTAGGATCAGTCCAGGACAGCATTCCATGGGAGGGACCCAAAAAGGGGAGCAGAGGAAGAGAGTACAAATGAAGGAAAGGCAAAGTTTTACGGATGGCTTGCAACTCCCATTTCACTTTCCTCTGCATTGCTTGTGGGGAAGATGGAGAAGAAAGCATATGAGGGTGAACCTGGTTTTAGTTTACTTTCAGTTCCTCAGTAGTTTCTACAGTAATCGGTAGGCAATAAGTTACATTAATCTCTCTATGCTGAGTCTGTTTTCTCTTAACAGTAAGTGGTGAGTAATCTTCTTGTCTTTGTCTGAATCCTTTAACCCTTTTCCATCTTATTTTCTTCTCCCTTTCCTTTCACAGCAGGAGGAGAGAGGGAGAAGTTGTGATGGAGTTTAGCTGTCCATCAGGGTGAATCCACCACATCGGTGAATAATTCTTCACAAAACTGAGTTTTCTTGCACTTAGAATAAATAAAGATTAGCTATTGGTTACTGAGAACCAGTTGCCTTAATATTTTAAGCTCATATATTTGAAATACTGATGTTTGAAAATATTGGCTGTTATTGACTAAGATTTGTTAAGCTTCAGACACTTGTTCTCTTATAAACGTTGAATACAGCAAGTTTTTCTTTCAGATGGGTATTCAGTCACAGTGGTAGTTACTTGCTGAAAGGCACGTAGAGCTGGTGGAAGAGCCTGAAGCACAATTCGAGTATTAAAACAGTGATTTCTCCAAGCTTTAGGACTCCTTGTAGTACACTCGGAAAATCCATTGAAATTTAGCCAATGGCAAAAACATTTGCAGATGTGGAAATTACTTTTTAATTAGTTTGTATGACTACATAAGGTAGGTTTTTTGCAGTAGTTACCATAATTACTAGCAGCAAAATTGATATAATAATGGCCATATGGGTCTTTTTCTGTAATTATCATTATTATCTAATCAGCTTCTAAACACTGTCCTGGTTTCTGAACGGTCGGAGATGACTTCTGGGGCTGTATTCCTCTCTTGTTGTTGGAAAAATGAATGGAAACACACCGAGGTTATTCTTCCCCAGACCATTAAGATTAACAGCAGACACTGTTCTGATCAGTGCTTTGAGTAATTGATATTTTGTGAAAACAAACAAACAAAAAGGAACCAAAAACCTCTATGTTGCTCAACTTCTTTCTCTGCTTCTTTTTTGCTACTCTGTAAAATAGGAACAACTGCTTATTTCAGCGGGCTGTCAGCTTCTCTGAGCCATGTTGCATGGAGCCCAGGGCAATGTGGATTGAAGGTCTCAGTTTTGGAATCTGGGCTCTCAGGTGACCTGGGAAATCAGCCAAGCCCTTGGTACTGGTCAGGGAGGAAAAGGATGCTGTGGAGGGAGTTCAAAGCACAGTGTCACCTCTCTAAATATATTTCTTGGAGAAGATTAAGGCCTATGAAATTACCTGACAGCTGCCAGTATAGTTAGCATGATCCTTTAAGGCACTGCTTCACTCTCTCCACCTGCCAGTTTCCTCTGCAAATGGAATGCCTGTAAGAAGAAATGTATCATCTCCCCAGAAAAAAAAATAATTCACAGGTTCTTTTGCCTTTGATATAAAGACATCAACATTGCTTCAGAGAGTGCTCTTTTCTAAACATAATTTCAAATATGTGTTACGTTTTTATTAAGGAAGACACCTTTTTGAAAGAAAAGATATAAAAAAGAAAAATCCTATTTCCTTTCTCTTGATATTTTCTTATGCTTAAAATCCATCCTTCCTGAGATCAGTTTTATCTATTATTCCTTAATGAAATAAATTCTGGCTGCTTGAGTGAAACACCTTCTTTAATAAAAATCTTTGCATGGACCTGAGATTTTCTTTGCCTCAGTGAGATCTGTTATTTAGTTTTCACCAGAATCTTTGAAGATTTTGTGTTAATAATAAAAGAGCCACTATAGAGAGAAAAATCCATACTAGCTGCTGTCCCATGAACATGCAAAGAAATGTAGCCTTCTGTACTCAAATGTATATGACAAGAGTTGGATTTCTTTTTTTCACACCTTCAACATCTGTTCACTATTGAACCTCTGAATTTTTTGCAGATTTGGTTTCCTGCTGAGTATATGCCTGGGAAATCAAGTAGAAATTCAGAACTGANTTATTATTATTATTTGTTTTATTTTATTACTACACAAAGGGAAAATATTTCCAAAGACTACTGTGGAAACAGAAGCCTAAAATGCAGCCACAGATAGAATAAAATCAAACAAAAAAAAATCAGCAAAGTCTAAAAAGACATCTGATTAATGCTCAGTTGCGCTGGAAGTTCTTTTGTAAAACTGACTGATGGTAGCTGATGACCTTATTAGCATTACTCCTCAGATGAGACCATCTCCTCATCACCTCCCTGCTGGAGTTGTGTGTCAGTCTGATGCGAGACTCTACGTGATTGCATGGAAGTTACTGATCTTTCTTGCTTTTGAATGCTAATAAGAATGGAAACCAGATGAGTCAGTTATGCTTCATCATGGTTGCTACAGGAGATGGGAACTGCAAAATTTGACTGTTTAAAAGTATGCAAGATCAGACTGGGCTTGCCACTGTGGGTGAAAAGAGATAAGAGAGCAGTGGAATTGTCCCCTTCTAAAAGCATGCAGTTAGCAGCTATAGCTGCTATCAGATCTGTGGCTGGTGTAAATTGAGGTAATTCTAATTCAACAGTTTCCCTTACTGATATCAGACAAGGATGGCTTTCAAAGGAGAGCAAGAACTAGCACCACTAGCTGTTTTCAACTCTTCCAAATAAATAAAATCTAATTTCAGACCATGACGCTATACCGAAACTCCTTATTGGCTATTGCTTTCAAAGAAGTAAATAAAAAGAGTTTATCCTATGATTTTTTTTAAAATACTCTTAATATGCAATTTTTAAAGTAGAAGAAGGTATACTCTTACTGTTACTATTTATAAGCACTTTCCTAATTATCACAGTTTCAATTTATTTCAAGTCTCATCATAAAATTATTTTTCAGAATCTGAAGGTGTGAATGGTTATCAAAATCTGTACGTGAGATCCACAAATGCAAATCTTGTGGTTGTCATAAATCACCAATGGTTTAACATTGTTATTGAGTACTACCTAAGACTTCACAGGTTCTTCTCTCTGATCAGAGGGACTAATTATTTTATAGCACACAGGTAGGACTTTCACTAGTAACTTGTGTAGAGTATTGCTTGTTCCAACATTATTCAAGAGAGGAAAAGACTACAGACCTTGGTATCTTAAATATAACCTATGCAGCTGAGGTGTTTTAGCCAAATGCTCTAATTCAGTTGGCATTATCAAAAGCATCTAAATGTATTAAAAACAGACAAGAAAAAGCAATAAAGCACACATAAACTCACTCACACACACATCTCCTCTGAAACCAGAAGAACAAAAACCAGAAAAAGCAATAAAGCACCCATAAACTCACTCGCACACACAAAATCTCCTCCCAAGCCAGAAGAACAAAAAACAATCAACTAAAGTTTTGTTGGCTTTGAAATTCTTCTAAGTACTTCCAGCATTTGCTTTGAACAGTTCAAAATTTTCCGGTGTGATCACTCAGTGACAAACATCAAGACATCTCAGCTTCTTATATGTTAGGTATAAATGGGAAATAATTTAATGACTAGTCATATAAAATCTCCATAAATCTAATCAGATTTGGTAGCATTTTAAAATAACTTCTATTTCCTCTATGAATAGTCTGAAGCAGTGTCATTCCTTTTCCAAATTTTTGTATTGTTTTAATACTGAATATATTGTGCTAGTAATTGAATTTGTTTCATTATTCATTGCTTTGTTGTCACAAAGTAATATTTAACACCAAATTGAGACATACTAAATGTTTAATTTAAAGTGTTAATTTGAACAGCTGCCCATTAACAAGTGGACAAGAAAACTCTCAAATCTGATTTATATCTCTTAGGGATTTTGATTCTACCTACTGCCAAAGAACAGAAACATACTAAATCAATGGCGCGTTTCTGTGATGAGAAGGAAAATGCTGCAGGCCACATAAAAGAAAAGACTTGACTATCAAGACTCTTTGGGAAAGTCCTTCTATGAACTGTACTCATAGTTTAACAGTATTCATAGTTTAATATTAGCTCCTAATTTCTGTATTGCCTATGAAATCTCCTAAGAATGATAGCCCCCATGTTAGCCCCTGTGTTTGGACAAAAATAAATGTTATGCACACAATGGGAGATGTAATCTCCCTAATTCTCATCCAGAATAAGTAGCAGGAAAAAGCTTTACTGATCAAGTATGCAGTAATCGTAAGATGAACATCTACAGTCAAAGCCAAAGGTGTTAAAGAAATAGGTAGGTCATTCCAAAAATAACTTCCTATTTATTTCCATGGAAACTACAACACGTACAAAGAGCACAATAACATTATTTGATAGAGCAAATTCTCAGCTAAAGAAACACTATTTTTCAGCATAGTCACCACAATCAGCTATGCATTTTTGCCGGTGATGAATAAGAGCCTGCATGCCACACTTGTAAAAATCTGCATGTCCTTCTGGAATGTTTTCACATCGTTGTCACCACCGATGAAACACATCACCCGCCACCTCACTGTGCTCATATCAGCTGTTTGGTCTCCATAAATGTTCAGCAAGCATCAATGAATATCAGTGGGTACAATATTTTCTTCATGGAGGAATTCAGTGTTGCTAGTTTGCTTCATACATCCTTCCATGTCTGATGCCTTTTTGTCAGACTGCCCCTCTGCTGCCATCTGTCACATGGCAACAAAATGTAATGGAATACTGGTGGGATGTTTCAGCCTGTGCTGCCATGCCAGACAGCCACTTCTGATGTGGTGGGCCAACATAATAAAATAGGAGGTGTTACTTATGGCATATCTTTCCTATGTTTTTCTGAAAACCTTTCTATGCTAGTGTTCCAGCAGGAAGCTGGAGTTGCAAAAGATGGGTCTCAGTGTCACTACTGGACATACAGACAAGGAATCCAGGAAGAAAGGTGCCTTGTATCTCAAAACAAGACATATGGAGCATGAATACGCATGGAAAGGCATTGGGAGAATTATTTCCAAAATTTTCACCGATAGTGTAATTCAGACTGGTGAGTTTCTTAAAATTGTTTCATAATGCTCACCTTTCTTACATTCCATTTTCTTTATGTTGTATTAGTTAAGATATTTTCACAAGCAATTCGATTTTTTCTCATTCACTCCTAATACATTTCTCACCTTCTTTGATTTTCTTAAAGGACTTTTGAATGTAAGGAGATTCTTTTCATGCCACCACTACAGAACACATGAAACAGACATAATAAAAAATATACTTTTCCAAACTTGGTTATTCTATGATTATATGATTCTGTGAAGGAGAGAGAAATTAGTATTTACACACAGTTGCATTCATGCAATTAGCAAAAGTAACAAATGTTGACTGTTCCAGTCAAAAGAATCATTACATTGAATTAAGCATAAAAATCACTAACATACTAAAAACTTTGGGGCAAACTATTTTTGAGTGTGCTTCCCTTTCATGAGTTCATGGTTTTACACAGAAATTATAAAGTAATTTCTGTGCATTGTTTAATATCAGGAATTATAATGGAATTCTGAAACCTTTCTCCTTTATTATTTTTCCTCTTTGTACATTTCTTTTTTACAGAAATACTAGATCAAATAAAACAAAACAAGACAAAAATTACCACAACCATGAACAAATACAAAATAACTACCTAGAAAAGAAGAGACATTCCAGAATACAATGAAAAAAANTTTTTCCTGGCAGTGCAGTCGCCTGAGAAATCAATGGGAAATGTACATCTAGGATTTTTCTAACTAATATAAATATGCATGCAAGAGTTCCAACAAAGAAAGCCAGAAGAGTAATTAAAAGGATGATACCAGTTTATTTTTGTTTGTTTCTTTGTCTTGTTTTTGTGAAGAAAAAAAATCTGCTGGAGAAGTTTTACTTGTATACCTAAATGCTTTAAAGAAAAAAATTCTTTTGTATGTAATGCTTCTGTTTACTTACATCCTTTTTAATAATGATCACAAGTTTTCTTCATTCATTTTCTCAAAAATAAACAAACAAATCCTTCACACTCATTTCGTTCTAATTCTCAATAATGCATGTTATAAACACTGATCTTCTGAAAACATATATTTTTAGTGGGATTAAAAATAGAGTTATTATTTAAGATTTTGCAAAACTGTAATTAAATACCAATTTAAATAGTATATTACTTTCCTTGACTAAAAAGGGTTGTTTTAGATGAGGGACTACATTTTCACATTGTCATTTACAGATCTATGCAAAGAGTCAAAGCTAAGAGCCTTATGTTAATAGCTTCCATGTCAGTTTTGATAAGATGGTTCCTCCAAAGTTATGGCCATCTAGACGGCCCTGTTTCTCTTTCAAAGACATAAAAGTTTCTATTTGCCATGCCAGTTTTTTAGTACTCACCTGAATTTACTAATTCAATTATCTATATATGAACTCAGGTTGTAATACCTAAATAGGCCCCAACTCTCTGAAAAAAAGATCTTTTGAAGTAAACACACTTATAAAACTATATTCATTGCCTGATGCAGCATCAAGTGCTTAGATCTACATTTACTGTAAGCCACAGAAAATGTATATTTTCCCAACATTATGCATTTTTCGTGTTGATGACTTATGCAATTAAACTAGAAATGAATACTTTCCTTTGGCATCAGAGAAATTAAGCTTATGGAAAAGTATTGCCATGTTTTCATACTGATGGATGGCTAAAAACACCACCACTTTACACTGTAACTCCCTCTCCTCAAAAGAACATCATGAGATAACACCTCCTCCCACCAAGAAGCACAGGGGAAGAGGGAATGGGGCTTGCAATCAGTCCATTTATTTCTGTCTCTCCTGCAACTTCACTCTCTTCATCTGCTTCCACTGTGGGGTCCCTCCCATTGAATGTCATCCTTCCTGAACTAATACTGTATGGGCTTCCTGCAAACAGCAGTTTTTCAAGCACTGCTCCAACATCGTTCCCTGCCGTTTGGCCCACTCTTCAGTACCACACTACAGCAACAAGCCCCCATGGGCTGCAGCTCCAGCTGGGGGCTGCTCCTGCAAGGGCTCTTCATGGGCTGTACTTCTCCTCAGGCCACATCCACTGCTGCATCCTGGGCTCCTTCATGGCTGCATGTGGATATCTGCTTTGTATGGTGCCCATAGGCTGCAGGGGAATTTCTGCTCTGCACTTGGAACAATACCTCCTCCCCCTTTTTCTCTCCCAGATGCTGCTGTGCAGCATTTTTTTTCTTTCTTAAATATATTCTTTAAAGGATGTAATCAGCATGGCTCATTAGCTCAGCTGTGGCCAGCAGCAGCCTTTTGGAGTTGGCTGGAACTGACTCTTATCTGATATGGAGCAGTTTCTGGAGTCTACTCATAGAAGTCATTCCCTTAGACTCCCCTTACTGGAACCTTGCCAATATCAGCATCATTACAGTATATTAAAACAAACAAGAAAATAAGCAAGCAAACAAACTCATTAAAGAATATATAGAATTTTTGAAAATGCTTTAAGAGCCATATGGGCAAATGGATATAGATTGTACTGGAATAGGGTGGATATGAACTTACAAGATGACTGCAAAGAAACCAGAGAGCCATGAAGTGGGTATATAAATGGATGATCAGAAAAAGGAAACAAAGTTTTAAGGTTGTTCTAAGTAATGCCCCAAAAATAAAAGGACATTTTGTCTTAGTATTCATTAAACATCTTAAGATTGATGTGTATGGAAAAGAAAATGGTTTGAAAATATGAAGTGGAATGAAGACTCACCTCTGGAGAAAGACATTCAAAGATCTTCATGGATCTTTTGTAGAGGCAAAAGAAGAAAAAAAGATTTTAGTCTGCCTAGATTTTGGAAAAAAAATAGCACATGGAATCACAGACCTGGTAGTGTATTCTTAATGAATCAAACATAAGAGGTAATATCATTTAAAAAGATGACTGAGTACTGTGATATTAGGAATTCTGGATATTGATTAGCTTCAAAACTTGTGTTCTGAGCTTACAGACTTAAATTAACTTTTGAGAAGATCTTCATAGATTGGCTGGCCATAATCAAAATATGGAGTTCTGAAATGTTAAGCTGTGAATAACATAATCTTAGAATATATCAGAAATAGTACCTAGCAGATACAGGAATATGTATGTATTGTTGCACCTGATTGTAGCAAAATAACATCTGGAATATTGTTTAACGTACCCATTTTTTCAGAAGGAAAACTCAGACTGGAAGGTCATTTGTTTCAAAGATTAGAATAGAAATCTGGAGTTACTGAAATCAGAAGAATTTGAATTTTAAGTGAAATAAGATTAAGAGGGACATTACAGTATATATCTATATCATAGCAGGTACACACTGGGAAGAGAGGAGCTTATTCTAGTTCAGGGAATGTTCATATGTAATCAATTTTGATTAGCTTGAATAAACTCTGATATTTGTAAGACAATTCCTAAACAACAGATTTTCTGGAACATATTTTAAATTAGAGGAAGGAATGTCTTCATGACTCACTAATTCAAGAAGGAACATGCTAGATTTATAACAGAGATTGTGTTACAAAATCTTTGCAGTGGAAAAATAAGTGACTGGAAAGATCATAAACTTCAGCCTTGTGTTCCACATCAGAAGTTCTTCTGAAGGAACTGGAGCGCACTCAGGAATTTCTTAATGTCCTAATTTCTTTGCTAGGTCAAAATAGCTCATGCTGAGTAGTGAGCTTCTGCCTATTAACTTTAGTTAAATGTGGTTTAGATATGCATTTTGGATTTGAAAATCCCTTATTCAGTCTTCTTGATGGCAGAAATAAGGTTTTGAAATGTAGATAGCATTCCTATCTTCAGTTAGTGCAAGAAGGATCCAGGGTACTACAAGCCAAGAAGCTTCAAATCACAGAGTTGGGGAGGGAGCAAATTATCCTGTAGAACATTTCCAGGCGCAAGAAAACCAAGAAGGAGAGTGGCGTGATCAGTATAGATTTACAAAGGAGAAACCATGTTTAATCAAACTGCAGCCTTCTACAATGAGATGATTGTCTTGGTGGGTGAAGATTGGAGAACAGTGAATGTTTACCTCGATTTTAGCAAGGCTTTTGACTCTGTTTCTCACAAAATCCTTAGAGACAAGCTGATAAGCTATAGATTAGATAAGTGGACTGCAGAATCCACCTGGTCTGAAAACTATTTTTTTTAAATTTCTTTTAATATTTTTGATGGATTTTTGATGAATGTTTTTAATATTCTGTTGACACATTAAATTTGGTCACCAGATGACCTTTATTCATTACTTAAAAAATTGGACAACACGCTTTTAATTCCTTTGTAAGCTGACTACACTATTATTTCTACCACAATTTATTTCCAGAAATAATTGTGAATATTTTAATATTTTATTCATTAATTGATAAAAGTTACATGAAATAATTTTTAAAGTGAAAAATACTAGGGGAAGAAGTTGCTCCAGGTGCTGAACATAATTTCCCCTGTAGCCCATGGAGTGGCACATGGTGGAGCAGGTTGTTGCCCTGCAAACCATGGGAACCAAGCAGACCAGATCTTCATGTGCAGTTCATGGAATAGCCATGGTGGAGCAGGTGGATGTGGCCTGAAGGAGGCTGCAGCCCATAGAAAGTCTCCATGTGACTTAGGCCAGAGTTGCAGCCCATGGAGAAGAGTTCACAGTGGGGTAGGAGGGCTGAGGGAAATTCTTCCCACGAGGACCCCTGCAGGAGCAATCCGCTCCTGAAGGATGGGCCATGAGGTGCAGAGCCATGTTGGAGCAGTTCTTGAAGAACTGAAGCCTGTGGGAAGCCCACATAGGGTTAGCTTGGGAAGGACTGCATCCCATGGGAGTGATACCATGCTGGAGCAGATGAATAGAGTGAAGATGAAGGAGTGGCAGATGACAAAGCATTATGGACTGAATTCAGCCCCCATCCCTTGTTCCCCTATGATGCTTGTGGGGAGGAGGTAGAAGAAAGTAGGTAGATTAAGGAGGGGAAGATATTTGCAGTTCATTTTTAGTTGTTAGTGTTCTAGTCTGCTTTCAGTAGAGAATAAATTGCATTATTCTCTCTTACATTGATTCTGTTTGGCTCATGACAGTAATTGGTGAGTGATCTCCCTGTCATTATCACAAGTCACAACCATTTTTTTCATCATATTTCACCTGTTCTTTTGAGGGGGAGTGTTAAACTGCCACAACTGGAAAGAAACATTTACAAACTGAACAGTAAATGAGTCACAGAAAGACAATCTTAAAGTTAAAGCAGCCAAAAACATTGAACAAATGTAATTATATTTTTACTTTTCTGTAATGATAGAAAAATCATTTCAATATTGCTTATAAATCTGTGAACACTCAGAAGAATCAGACAGATCTGAGGGTACAGGACAGAAATAATTGGAATTGAAACATAATGGAGACTTTTTAGAGTTTGGGTACATTCTTTATTTTTTTTATCTGCATATGGCGATTCCAAGTTTGCTTGCGTTCATGAGGAAAATGAAGAAGAAAATTATTATTATCTCTGTGATATGATAATGATTTTCCTAGAAATAAATTTATATCTTTATTTTTCAATGCAGGTCTCAGAGATATTGCTGCAAATAAGGCAAGAATTTAATTAAGAGGATAGTTGTGAACTATGAAGAATCCTGGATCCATCCTATGTATTGACTGAGGAAAAGTTTTCATACTTAAACAAACAAATGAACAAACAAAAAAAATCAGTAATTAATATTAAGTCATGTTTTGACACGTGGAGTAGCTGTGGAGGTAGCTTTCAGTTATACTCTGTATTCCTTGAAGAATACAGATTGGCTTGATCTCTTTGTCCATGACTCCATCCACAGTGAAAGCGGGCAATTGATGTTTGAATTCAGAGCAAGGTAAAAGCTGCATTAACACTGTATGAAATAGCTTTGAAAGAACATGAGTTGAGGCCAATTGTGTATTCTACATGTGGGAATCAGCAGGTTTCCTGTGCTTACCATAAGCATTAGTGGCAGGAATCCAAAAGAGATCTTTCAGGCTTGTGATGCTGAGCACTGCAAAGCTTGAGCTAAGGCACTCAATTCTGTCAATAAAGTGCACAGCAGTGACTGACATCCAAATTAACCTAGATACAAAATGCAAAGGAATTAGGCATCTACTATGTTAGAATTCTCTATATAAGCAACAGGGAATTTATTCTGGAAGTTGTGAGTGCCAAAGATGTCAAAAACACATGAGCAAATGATACATGTCGTTTCTGAAAACAAATGCTTTATCATTTTGTCTCTGCTAAATAGGTATTTGGATAACAGATCCACTAGAGATTGCATGCACATTCTAACAATTGATGAAAAATTACAATTCCTTACTTTGTTTAGTAGAGCCACATTTAGGAATAATTTCTGTAATTTTAAAAACAGAAACAGTTAGAAAATTATTTCCCGTCCCATATAAAGATTTTAAACAGAAAACAAAACAAAACAAAACAAAACAAAAAAACTTCCAAAAGGAATGTTTTCCTGAAGATAGCTTTGAATTGCTTTGCAGATACCTTGACCTGAATTTGATGTTTTTTGTTACCTCTATTCTAATTGCAGCAGTTATCTGTAGGCTGGTCCTGGAAATCTCTGTAAGATTTCTGCTTTTGTTTCAAATATAATAGTTAATATTCTGTTAAGATCTCAGACATTTTTTAAATTTGATTCTCAGAGAACTTATTATAGTTTTTCTCACCTGGACTTTTACTCCATGTGCTCATACTGAAGGTGATGCTACATTTGTTAAACTATTACTGTGATAGAAGGATGGATTAATTTATTCATTCATTTTCACAAGCCTGGCATAAAAGGGAGATGCTGAGATGAACAGGTGAGACTGTATACAAACCTGGTTCTTCTGCCGCTTGTAACTGGCAGAGTAATGTGCATTTCTGTGCCAAAAGAGAATTATAGCAGACTGGATATAGCAAACTGGATATCAAAATCAGACTTTTTTTTTTTGACCTTTGTTTCCAAGGGAACTGAAGAGTCAACTAAGAGTTTCAATGTATTTTATGAAATTATTTGCACTGAAGCATAGAGCAGGAAAGATAAATAAGATTAGGTTAATTAGTATGAATAGAATGAATGACTAAAAGAATAATAATAGTTGTTTCATATTCAAACTGTTTAACTTGGCAGTCATGGCATTTATGTTCAAAAGAGCTGTAAGCAAATCAGTCTACCTACTCCCAAGATTTTCTAAATATCAGTTCCTGCGTAGCCAGGAGAGAAGTGGTTGCAATAATCTGTTTAGACAGTGAAAAAAATCTTTTCAGTAAAGTTAAGCTTAGAAAAGGAGGAAAAAAAAAGACAAAATCAAACAATCCATGGGCTGAGAGGGGGGAACAGTAGTTGTCTCTTTAGTTATGGAATTGTCCAGGATTATTTTAGGTGCAAGAGATTAATATATTACAGGAAATACATTAGTTGGATTGCAGAGGAATGTTAACAGGAGGTAAAGAAATTCTTTTAGTGATGTTGTATTTGTGTCTGAAGACTAGTTGTTTTATAGAATCATAATAAGGGAAATCAGAAAAATAAAACCTTTCTCAACTGAATTGCAGTTGTTGGCTAGATGGATGAATGAGAAATAAATAGATTACAGATGTTTATTCTGGGAAGAACATTTTATTTTAAATAAAAACTTATTCTAGAGTGTTTCTTAAGCTTATTTCTCCTGAGCCAATTTAATAAACTACTTGCAGTGGTACACTGTATCACAATAAACCGGGCTTCAGATAGCTCTCCCACCATATAGTTCTAAGGATTTCAGAGAAATATAGAACAGTCTGTTTCATTTATAGATAAGGAAGTATTTCCTCGCATTTCCTTCTCCATCTTATTGATACTGATATTGATATTGATATACTGAATTTACTACCTCATTCTATTCCCTGTTTAATTCTTTTACTGCAAAATTAAGCTCCAAGATGAAAACTAACTTATGCTAGTAGCACAGGACATTATGATTTTGATTATGATGCTAGACAGGCAACAATTAATTAATAAAACAGTATTCTTAAATCACTTAATTTTAAACAGATAATAAAATATAGCATTGTTATTATTTCATAGCTAGCAGATTTGTATGTCTTATACATTCATGCCATCATAGTAAAACTAAAAAAAAAATCTCTTCGGTCTGAAATGGACATCTGAATTTAACATTTTTATGCCACTGCTCTTTATAGTGATTAATCTGATGATTTCTGTCATTATAACAAATCTAACTTCTACGAAAATTACATAAAAAGCATTGTCTGGAAATCCTTCCTAAGAAGATCACCTTACATAGGTTACTTAAAAATAATTATGTGTGGAAAAAAAATCATCATTTTTTAACAGATAACTGTGAAAAGAAAAAGAAAATATGAATCAAATCACTACCAAAAATGTTGAAGAGCATGTTAACACTCCTAATTGCCTTTCAAGTAATTTCAATTAGAATAAGTAAGTCTTCGTTTACAGCACTAGTCATTCCTCTACTTGTATATATTGTTCATATACATATGCACACACATGCATATATATACAAATAGCTCTGTTGTACTGGAAGGATAAAACTATATATATATGTTTTGATGGTTATTGATATCTAATGAGTGTTCTATTCCAAGAAAAGCTTGAAAATAAAAAAAATACAAAGCATCTAAAGGCTTTTGAGGTGTTGGGAGGGCAGCAGTTGGTAGTTAAACTGACAAAAGGATATAAAGATGTTGAACAAGAGTGGCATCTACAGCACTACAAAAGACATCTATTCAATTCATATGGAAAGCTTAATAACATAGTATAATGTTGACAATTGCCATCATCTTAAATGGAAAACTGTCTAAGTCCAATCTTTGATTGCACTGTGAGCACAAGTATCTAGAGAAATTGTCATCCTGAAATTTTCTTCTGAATTATTTAGAAGCACGCTTTTGTTGTTGTTGTGGTTACAAATGATTTGTTCATACTTTTTGTTCATAATTATTGTTAATGATATTTATCTTTTATGTGCTATCTTCAAGCATCTTTCACTTCAGTATTCAAACCTATTAGAGAATTATTTTCTTGAATGTAAATTAAAAAGTCAGCTTCTCTCCTTCATATCACAACTAATTCCCAAAAAATTTGGTACACTGATGCGTTCATCCTCCTAAATCATCTGGTCTGCAGTCATGACTTACTTGGAGTGCACAGATAATCTGAAAATGTCAGGAGATGTTGGTAATAGGCAATCTCAGTACTTCTAAATCATATTGGATGCACAACACCTGATTTTGCATATGCTTTACTTACAAAGTATTTATCCATCTTAGTAAGTAATCTACATGATGGGCGACTGCCTCAGGTAACTGATGAGAACATTGTTATACCCCTGGGACAAGAGAAGACCAGATTTTATTCTTTTGCAGCATAAGTGTCTCTGCATTTTATCTGGCAGCTGGTGCAGTGATCTAATGCATTTCTTTTCAGCAGTAAAAAAAATAAAAATAAAAAAAAAAATCAGAATCTGCTTATGTTATGGCTGAAATGATGTTCACAGTATTTTCTAAAAGCCATTTATTCATATATTTCAACTATTGTCTTGTTTGTCATATAAAGAAATCTCAGCTATGTAAAACAATGAACAAGCTGCTAAGAATAATATAGATTAAAAAGCTGTGAAGTAAAAGAAACAGGCGAAGGAGTTTGTGAGCAACTTTCCGTCTTCATGCAAATATCTATCCAACATATTAATATATTTTAAATTTTTATATATATAAAAATCCTTCTGCATGCTACCTGAAGTTATGAAGATGTAAAAACAGGTGCATATAAAGCATATAAAGAAGCTCTGTTTCATGGAGCATTTCACTGGGACATGACCGTAGAAATAAGTTTGAGAACTTATAAAACATAGCTTTCTATCCGTAGTTTCCCAGAGGCAAGACTTCCAGATGGCACTGGAAAAGCACAATGATGTATCAAGCCTTTAGAAAGCAATATTCATCATATTATCAGATATAGAAACTGTTGCCAAAACCTGACAATCAGCAAATTACTCTTGCAGTAAAGCCATTAAATGGACGAAATAGAAACTGTGGGATACCTGTTAACAAGTTCTTCAACTGAGGAGAGTGCCTGGTTTTCTTTTCTTTCAACATTTAGAAAGTACAGCACACAAAGCTTTCAATTTTTGAAAGAAAACACTTTAAAGGTATTACTTAATACAATAATTTGCTGAAGAAAAAATAATTTCATGGGAAAAAGGCAGTTACTATAAGTGCTTCAAGTAAATGTTTTTGAACACAGAAATAAGAAGTAAGTGTTTTCTTGTCCCTGGTTTATATTTATGTCATTTGAATAAACATTCCCTCTGTTCTAAGAATTTTCCTATTAATTTTCCTGCTGGTGCCTATACAAACACAATATTTCCTTAAATTATTACAAAACATTAAAAAACAACAACAGCAAACACATTCTTCATACAGATATGAAAATGTCTTTCATGATATGGCATTGGTGGACACAGGAAGAACAACAGATATAATGTACCTGGACTAGTGTTAGGCCTTTAATGTGGTCCCACATCACATCCTTATCTCTAAATTGAAGTGGTATCTCCCAGGGGTCAGTTTTGTGACTGATGCTCTTTAACATCTTTACCAATTACATTGACATCGGGATCAAGTGCACCATCAGCACTTTTGCTTATGACACTATGCTGAGTGGTGGAGTTTATGCAATAGAATGAAGGGATGCCATCCAGATGGGCCTGGACAGGCTTGAAAAATGGGCCCACAAGAAGCAAATGAGGTTCAATAAGGCCCAGTGAACTGTGTTGCACTTGGGTTGTGACAATTCCAAATATGTATAGACTGGGAGAAGAACTCATTGAGAGCAGCCTTGTGGAGAAAACATAGTGTTCCTGGTGGATGAAAAGCTGGACATGAGCCAGCAGTGTGCTCTTACAGTCCAGAAGGCCAACTATATCCTGGGCTGTATCAAAAGAGCAGTAGACCAACACGGTGTGGGAGCTGGTTGTCACCCTCTACTCTGCTCTTGTGAGGCCCTCCTGGAGTACTGCATAAAGGGCCCCCAGCATAAGGAAGATGTGGAGCTTTTGGAGTGGGTCCAAAGGAAGGCCACAAGGGCTATCAGAGGGCTCTTCCTTGAAGAAAGTTTGAGAGATCTGGCCTTGTTAACTTGGAGAAGAGAAGGCTCTGGGGAGACCTCATTGCAGCCTTTCAGTACTCAAGAGTACTCAAGCAGGAGGGAGACCAATTTTTTACGTGGGTAGATAGTGATAGGACAAGGGGGAATGTCTTTAAACTAAAAGAAGGGAGATTTAGGTTAGATGTTAGGCAGTAATTCTTTACTTGGAAGGTGATAAGGTGATGGAACAGGCTGCCCAGAGAACCTGAGGATGCCCTCCATCCCTGGAGTTGTCCAAGGCCAGGTTAGGTGGGACCCTGGCCAATCTGATCTAGTGGGTGGCAACCCCATCCGTGGCAGGAGATTGGAACTAGATGATCTTTAAGATCCCTTCCAACCCAAGCCATTCTATAATTCTACGACTAAGAAAGAGATAATAACGTCAAAAAAGAGTAATCAGATACTGACTACAAATACTATCTCAAGAAACATATATCTTAAGATAGATAATAATTTAATTTAGCTTTATAAATTCCATTCAGGGAAGCACAGTATAAATAGAATATATCTGTGTACTTTAAGTACATCATTACGATCAGAGCATTAGCCAGAATGAAAAAAAATGTTCATTCTTGGCAGGATATACAAGGTTATTTTAAATAGTTTAGAATAAATATTTCCATTTAGAAAAGAGTAAGAAGGGCTATAATGTTTATAGATAACACAAAGAGAAAACAAAATTCAAGCTAGGTTCTTCTGTCTCCTTCTCTTCTTATAAATACAATAACAAAACAAATAGACATGTAAAGAACTTTTTGTGAATCAGATACAGCGACAGAAATTTTGCCACCAACTTTGACACATCCTGTAGGAACAGTATGATTGAATTTCTGTAGCTGCTCAGGAAATTGATAGAGATTATGAATTCTCAAGCTGTTAAGTAATAATTTTCAGGGTTAAGAATTCCTATCTTCTTTGATATTATACCACTACTCAACTGGAATAATTTAATCTCCCTCTGCAGTATCTAGTGTTGTGTTGACTGCTGCTGTAGACAAAATATTGGATTAGTAGAGTGTTGGTTTGTTTCGCTGTAGCTCTCTCTATGCTTAGGTAACAGTGGCTACAATACACAAGTAATCAATCTCAGAAAATAGCTCAAGAAAAGGATTGTTGCATTTCTAACTGAAATAAACTTACTGTAAAAACACAGTCTAAATAAGTGTTTATATGCTCTTGTTTCCATCTTGTCAGCTTGTTCCCAATCTGACAGAGAAGTAAGAATGGCCTGATATATTATTTAATTAAAGAGAACAGGTAAAATAATAAATGATATTGCAACACATTTGATTCATTTCTGTGAATCATTAAAATCACTGTATAGCACCTGACGTTCATTTCAGTCAAAACTGAAAATCCTCCACCTACCTTCTTTGCCATTTCAGTTATACAGTCCACTGACTCTTAAATTTTAGATCAATCACAGAAGTATTGATTAAAAAGAGGTATAAAAATCGAAGCTGAATGAACACATCTGACTTGTTCATAATGCATGATCAGCTTTGGGAAAGAGAAATTGTGAAATAACGTGGTGTTGGAGAAATAGTTGGGCTGTGACTTGAATAAAGCAGATTACACTGGCAACAAATCAATGATAGAACAGAGCATTCCATTTCATGCTTTTTTTTGCAATAGGCAGATGCAGAAAAGTAGTGTGCATGATACAGGCCCATCAACATTCCATTTTCTAAGCTGGGCAAGAGAATAAAAATGCATACAGACTCCAAACAAAAATGACATGTTTAGATATGGAGCTGCAGTAGTTATCTATCTTTGAAACCAGTTCAGTTTGGAAGTGTATGCTGCTGCTCACAACATATGATGAAGATATATTTTCACAGCAGGAAGACCATAAAAGCAGTAAAGTAGTTGCCAGAATTAATTACCTGATATGACTAGGATGCCAACTTTCTTTATTGAACTGGAAAAAAGTCAGACTGATATTTCTTTATTATATTCCCTCTTTCTTTCTTTATTGCCATCCCTCTGCTTTAAAATTTTGTACCAAGATAAACTTTGTGCAGGATTTTATGCAGAAAGTAAGAGATGAGATGGAAATGAAGCAATAAAATCTGAACATAACAGCTTAGAACATATGATCCATTCTTGCCCTAAAGATGGATTCCAGCTCCAGAAGTATGGTGAAATAAGAAAAAATAAGAACTTATGTGTTCTGAGAAAAAAAAAGTTTAGTTTGACTTAAGTTTTTGGGTGCCCTTTTAAAAGAGCTGCTTATAAAATAAATAAGAATGTAGGGATATGACTAAGAGCACATCACATCTCTTTTACATACAACATATAAGTAATAATAATGTGGATAGAGAGACAAGAAATTCTGATTTTTTGTTTGTTTGTTTGTTTGTGTGTGTGTGTGTGTGTGTGTGTGTGTGTGTGTGTTTGTTTGCAGGAGAGCTTTCTTACATGGCCTAATGTATTTTTTGTCAGTGAAGAATTCAGAGACAATGTATTGCTAACTTACATGTGCTGAATAATTTGAGAAGCCTTCACCTGTTAGCATTTTCAAGGGAAGAGCTGTATTTTTTCTTACATAGGTAGATAAACACAAGTTTATGGAATTTGTAGGGTGAAAAGTATTTTCAATCTTGAGTAAAGGAGTCAAATTATTTCCTGAAATCCTCTATATTCAAAGGATTTCTTTAAAATAGAGTGTGGACATAAAAAAGTCTTTGCTGCAAAATGGAGCTTTTGGAATGTCTGCTAAAACATGCTGGAGAGATAAAGTAAGGAGTGAGACAAAATATATAAAGAATAACCCTTTCATTAAATGCATCTGATTTCTGTTTTGTGTGTGTGCACTTTTGTGCGTTTGTTTTCCCCCCCCCCACCTCAAGCATAAAGGAAGATTATAAAATATCTAAATTAGTAGAAATATTAGATGAGAATGGAGTTTGGTACAAAATGTTATGCTATTCCAACCCAAAGAAACGAACACCTGGATAATATTTTTAGTATCAGAGATATTTTATCTCAGAAACCTAAAACCATGACTATGAAATGAAAAATCTTCAACTGGCATAACTCTCAGTTACAGCTAAACAGCTCTATATTAGGCTTATAAAATCCATGGTCTGTTTAAATAAGTTTGTTCATCAGTGTTTGTCTCTGAGTTTGGAAAACATCACAATGATTTCTGTATTTAGAAAGACAGAGAACTATGTACAGACCAAGAATTAAAACAAACAAGCAAAAAAAGCAAAACAAAACCCTTTTGTTTTAGCTACTTGTTAATATTCATTACAAAAATAATGTAAGAATTGCCACTAAATTATAGGTACTTAGCACATTTCTACACAACATGAGAAAAATGTTCACTGGCGAGGAATATACTTCTCAGATACAAAAGCTAGATTCTTGAGGTTCAGGAATTTAAATTGTTCTTCAATAAAACTGAACTTTCTCAAAGAGAAAACAAGAGGTCATTCCTGCAAAATCAAGGCTTTTCAACTCAAATGGAAGAGAAATCCATTTTTCACATTCTTCAGCAGGCGTCCATATTTCTCTTACAAAGTGGCTAATGGATTTTGAAGGATGCAATTTAACTAAGAAAAAAAAATCAAGAAGGCAAACCTTTGAATTTACAAAGAGTTTATCAAAAGTAAAAAAAGAAATAGTAATAATAAAAATGTAGGAAAAAGAAACTTTATCCTCAAGACCTGAAAAACAAAAAGAAAAGCAAAGACTCTCTATATTTAATTTTGTTTGCAAGAAAAGGGGAAGGAGTGATAGGGAAACTGCAGCTTCACTAATAGTAGCAGGCAAATGCATGCTCCATGTCACACAATGGAGTATAACCAAAATCTCTCTTCCTAATAAATGGATGACATATTAGTTACTTGTATGACACAAGGAATCAGTACAGTCTCAATTATTTTTCCATCATCATCATTCAAATTTGTTATCACAAAGATACTATATGCACTGCTGGAAAAATTAGTTTCCTTAATGGATTTTCCAGTTCTTATCTCTTAGCATACCTCTGAGTACGAGTTTTTGCAGTATTTTCCCAAGATTAGCATTCTCAGAGTATTTATATTTCACAGATCTTCATATACTAACACCAGATGTCTCATCACTGTTATTTGCTACAGAATTTGTGCAAACCCATGGGAATACTGTGAAAACAACTTCCTGTTGTTTTCTTGTATGCTTCAAGTGGCTACAAGTTAGATATAGGAGGACACTTGTTTTTGTCATGACTTAAAAAATAATACATGAATAAATAATAAAATAGCTGGAGGCAACTCCTATGTTTGAGGCCAAATTATAATTATAACTGACAACAGGGTTTTGCAATGGGAGAGTGTTGGACAAACATAACTGTATACATCATTACCAGAGTCACCTACAAGAATAAGAACATAAATGAAAGCTGTTACTTCAATTTCCATCTAGAAGTCATTCCCTAGTGAATACAGATTATATAACACTGTCTTTTTTTTTTTTTTTTTTTTTTGATATTCACATAGAACTCAGTGTAACAATCCAGCTGACATAGTTTATGTTGTTAAATGTGATGGTTTACAAGGGCTGTCAATGAATAAGCCCTACAGTTGTTCACAAGTCCATACTGAAATCTGAAACAGACAGCATCTATCTGAGAAGCAAGGGCTACAAAGCAATGAAGTGCTAATTTGATCAGATAGGGGAAAATGTGTTGTTCTTCAGGATATCTTTGTGAATATAACGTCTTTTCCTCTCCCTCGTTTCATAAACTGTAGACTATGCATCATTCTGTGAGACCTTGCTGAGGCAGAAAAAACTCTAGATCTTTTCCTGCAAACTACACAAATCTCGGGTACTTATTAGATCCATATTGCTTTCAAAGTAATAACACTGATACTGTACTTTTATGTTCAGAGTGGTGTCATGCTTTTAATAAGAGATATGACCACCGTGGACTTTTGATGAACTAATTAAGTGAAAACGAACATTAGAGAATATATGATAATGTTTTTATAGCCGTTCCTAAAATTCTCTTCATTTCTATTTTGTTCCACTGGGTATCCTTCATATTTTTCTACTGTTTCTCTTCCCTTCCAAAAATTTCCACTATGCTCATGTACTGAATAATCTTTTATTACCTAATGGGCTGATATTATCACTTCTGTAATTTACAACCTTTGTTATGCCTAAATGAATGATATTTAATAATGATATACTACAAGTTTTAAACATTCATTATTTTTACCATTGATGTAACATTTGTCTTATTTCTTGAATCTAGAAAAAAAAAAAAAGATCAATACTTAGATACATTTAGATGATATTTTAATGGAGCTAATTTAGAAAATATACATGATATATTATATCCAAATAACTTCATGCAAAAAAATCTCACTTTAGTTTATCTTCCATGCCTTGTGCATACATGTTAATTTGTAGCTGACTCCTTTTACTTTTTCTATCTGACATTCAGGGCAACACAGGAAAAGGTGAACGCTTTTCAGAAGGGCTTTAGCCATTAGCAAATCATTTTCCCTGCTTTCTCTTGCTGACAGGAGAAGTAGCAATGCCAACAGAAGGGAAAAAAGTGCTAAGGATAGAACTGAAGTCATTAGAAGTTATACTTCTCAAACTTGCAAATGAAAAATGGATTGACTGTATTGGAAGTCAATGCAGTACCTAAATAGCACATAAATATTTTGAATTTCAAGGATATCTCTGTTGAGGGCACGAAGGTGCATACATTTATCACATGGACAGGAAGGACTAATCTTTGGAAGGAAAAAAAATTCAAACCAAATAACTTTGAAAAGTTCATAACTTATAGGTAATAGACTCTAAGTAATGTGCGAGTAAAATAGAATCGGCAAAAGAGAAAGGGAAGTGTATTTGGGAGACAGATGCAGACTGAATGAGACTGGAGGGGAATTTAGAAATGAAGCAGGTTGGAGGAGAAGTTCAATAATTGGTGAGAAAGAAATAGTTACAATTTCAGATAAGAAAATGCCACAACACATCTGTTTTTCATCCCTCTTTTGATGCAGCCCAGGATACAGTTGGCCTTCTGGGCTGCCAGCACACACTGCCACTTCATGTCCAGCTTTTCATCCATCAGGAACCTAAAGTCCTTCACTGCAAGGCTGCTTTCAATGAGTTCTTCTCCCAGGCTGTACACAAATCTGGGATGGCCCCAACCCCAGTGTTTCATCTTTCTCTTGGCCTTCTTGGACCTCATTTGGTTCTCATGGCTCATTTTTCAAGCCTGTCATAGAATCATAGAATCATAGGATGGCCTGGGTTGAAAAGGACAATAATGATCATCTAGTTTCAACTCCCCTGCCATGCGCAGGGTCAAAGTCCAGGTCCCTCTGGATGGCATCCCCTCTTTGTATTGTATCAGCTCTGCCACTCAGCTTGGTGTCATCAGCAAACTAGCTGAGGATTCACTTGATCCCAGTGTCTAGGTCTCCAGGGAAAGATGTGAGTCTTACTGGCCTGTAGTACCCCCAGTCCTTCCTTCTTCTTTTCTTGAAAATGGGAGTGTTGTTTTCCTCTGTCCAGTCACAAGGGACATTGCCTGACAGCCATGACATTTCAAGTGTGATGGAGGGTGGCTTGGCAACCCTCACATCAACCATCTCCTTAGGACCTTGGGATGCATGTACACATTCAGCCTCATGAGTCAGTCTTGGACTTTCTATTTTCTTGAAATGGAAGGGATTTTTCTCTCCTGATCCACACCTGGAGGTTCAGGAATGTGAGAGTCATGGGAAGACTGACTACCAGTGAAGACTGAGGCAAAGAACTTTTTCAGTACCTCAGCCTTCTTCATGTCTGTTGTTTCCATTTCTCCCCTCTCAGAGGGAGTACACTCTAATTTGCCAGTCTGGCAAATATAACTGTAGAATCCCTTCTTGTTATTTTTTGCATCTCTCACCAAGTTCAGCTCCATCTGTTCCTTGTCCTCTGGGATAAATTTGAGGTTTTCCTCTGCTTCCTAACTTGACAGCATTCCTTGACCCCTCTCTGTCACTTAGAAGTACATCCCCTTCCCAAATCATAGTTTTAAGCTTTGGTGATCATCCCAGCCAGATTGCTGCTCAGTATATTCTTGCCCCTCCTGGTCATCCCATTTGACGTCAGTATGACCTGTCTCTTGAACTTAGTTAAATCTTTACCACTCCTATGGGAGCAGGTTAAGTAATTTTTTTATTTTTATTTTTATTTTTTTCTGTAAGAGAAAAAGATTGTGTAAGATTCTGACTAATCAAAAAATAGCTCCATGATCTGTATTTCAGTTTATAATTTATACAAACTGAGCTGATACTCAGGATGTCAAATTATTACACACAGTGTTGCAGCATTTTTTGATTATGAAATCTTTGCCCTTATAAATTAAATTCCTCTACAGATGGTCATGTATGTGGTTGCAGATGTATAGCCTGGTTTGATTTGATAATCACAGGGGCATTATTTCTTTATCCAGAATTCTAAGTTTTGTACATTTATTCTGAAAAGCCAAGAACAGTATAAAGCATTTAACTTGGACTATTTGAAAGGTATCAACTGTTTAAATGACATTTTCACCTTCAGAAAATACATCTTTGCCTGCTAGAAATGGTGATGCTATCATGCCACTGGCAATCTATGATACAGTCATGTCACAAATAGGTGTCAATTCTCATTACATTCTCAAGTATAAACTCCACTTATCAGTTCCCACATAGTTGCAGATTTTTTAACAATCCCATTTTACCATGATTGCACAGAAGCTCAACCTCAAATACCTTGTGATATCTTTGTAGGAACTACTGTAGATGTATCAGATTTGGGAGCAATATGTGTAGTTGGTATATGGGGATTTTTATTTCAAGTAATTATTGCACACACTAGGAATTTCTTGTTCATCTGTTCATCTATGATGACAAACAATAGAAGTAATCTGGAATGTCTCTTTTTTTTTTTTTTTCTTTTGAAACTCAGAGATGATTTACTTACGGTTCTCTTAACTATTTCTTTTCTCAGGAAAATGCAGCAGTCAACGTCTGCTCTTTTAATAGTGAAGTTTTTGTGTTTTTCTATTATCTAAAATTTGTATTACTTATTAGAAATGTTTAATGAATCTTTAGAAAATTATTAATTATGACAGCTTTTGCATGTATCGTTTAAAAATTAAGCCACGTTGTTATGAGAAAAATACATCCATTTTCATTTCAGTTCCTTTATAGACTACTTCTAGTGTAAAGCTATTTTCTAATTGTTTCAGCTAGGTGAATTTTAAAAGTTCTCAGTGCTGTGATTCATATAGCACCACATAGAAACAAGTCAGATAACAACTATTATTGTATGCTAATTTTATAGAGTCAGGTAATATCTAATGTCTGACAATTGCAATTGAGCTGGTAATAAATAAAAGACTAAAAATAACCATAATATATAGCAGTTTTCAGAGACAATTTTAGAAAAATAAACTTTGCCTTCAGACTTGCTAGTCTTTTAAGTTTACATCTAGTTAATAAAATACATGGATTATTAAAACATGCTCATTTTAGAGCTTAACAGTTTTACTATGTCAAATTTTAAGAATTTAAGGTGAAAAGAGAAGAAAAAAGGAGATCCACATTAAAAACCTACTTTCCCTAGGTCGTCAGTAGAGAGGAAAATGAACTGAGAAGTGGAAGAGTTTGCTTAAGATAGCTATCTTCCTTATCTGTAGGGAGGTAGGACAATTAGTAGGAAGTGATAAATATCATTCTTCCTGCAGGATATGATTTGTCTGACCCTCCGCTGAAGGTATTCTACTATAATTCTACTTATCTACCTTGCAGAGTAGTGAAATGGTGGGGTTACACGAAAAATCCTATGATTTTCTTAGTTTGAAGTGATGGGATATGCGTATTCCACCGAACAGACAAGTTCAGGAAAAAAAAAAAAAGCAAAAAGCAAAGGGGAAAGCGAGTATCTTTGGCACATACATCCTCCTCTGAACTGCAGTGTAGCTACTCAAGTAGGAATCTTAATATGGAAGAGCAGCAGAAGAAAGAACTTTTAGAAATTCTAGTTTTTCTAGACAGCAAAACGCTCATCTGGTTCATACTAGGACTCCAATTAAGCTCTAGCTAAATATGCAGGCATTTCATATTTTATCTTGCCTGGATGAAAACCAAAACAATATTTTAAATAAGAAGCAGTTCTGTTTGTCCTAAAGGACTTTTCTTCAACTTGTGTGTTTCTTCCCTGCCTTTCTCCTGATCCCAGCCTGGCACATCAATAGAGACACACAAGGCAGCCTAAAGTGGCATTAATCCTTTCCCCATTCACAAAAACCAGAGGGAAATAAAGGACACTTTAACAACATGCCCCTTCATAGGTAGTAAAGTAAAAGCTTTAATGTAGTAAAAAGCAAATCTTCTATTATTTCAAGACAAAATTATCACCTCCAGGATGGTTCCATGTCATGGCTGTTTGAGGAGAACAAGAGAGCTTGGTGGACATTGTTGAGCCAATATCTTTGCATCTTCTACCATCAAGCTAGAATAACCAAGAAATTGCATTTCTGAAACTGTCTCCTCCAATTTGTATGCGGTAGAGGAGGTTCTTTGATATAAGTATACCTAACGTGAGATTAAGAAACAACTGTTCAAATGTTGGTCCCACCAGTTTATTACAAATCCTAGTTGTTCAGGGAGATGGGGAAGGGAAGAAGGGCAATAGAAAAGATAGGAAATAGAAGCAAGGAGTCTCTGTAGGAAGCAAGAGGGAGATAGTCACCACCATGGATCCAGTGTGGTTTGTAGTTCAGTCACTGATCTTCAGTAGTGGTGGGTCATCGGGCGTTGTTGTTCCGTGAACGACGACTGTGCCCATGGAGACAACGGAGAGAATGCTGACAACGGCGATGCTTTCCAATGGCAAACTTATTTATAAGTCCAAAGTGGTTGAGTCAGCTTTCTTTGGAGTGACAGCTCAAATCCAAAGTGGTTGAGTCAGCTCTCCTTGGAGTGGCAGCTTCTGGCTCTGGGATCTCAGCAGAAACTCCTTTGTTCCCATCTTCTGGGCCTTGCCAGCAGAGGGAGCAGGGATGCCCACCTGCATCCTGTTTTTCACAGGGCATGATGGTATCGTTCTCCAAATTTGCCCATAGCAAGCTTGAGCAATTTAGTCACAGGCCAGATCTTCCGCCAGTAAACGCTCCTGAGCACTCTCTTCGGAGGCAAACAGCTCTAAAGAAATGCTTTCAAATGTAAAATTGTCCACACAGTGATGTTGATTGCCACACGGCTACACCCACCTCTCATCTCCTAGATAAGTCAGAGTCTTATCACAAGAAATGCCTTAGAAAGCAAGCTTTGAGCCAAAAAACAAAGAAGGGTTCATACAGAAACATATTCATATACTGCAAAATTCAGAGTTGCATCAATAAAAGTACAAACTCTAAAATTCCAGCGTAGCAGTGTGCTGTATAAAGTTTTTATAGTGTACCATGATTGTCTTTAATACTTAATTACCATAACATTGCATATCACATCACAACTATTATTTTTCAGTCTTCTTTTACACTATTTTTGGAAAAAAAAAAAAACAAAAAACCTTGCTCTAGATTAATTAAAAAAACCCAGAATGCCTCAATATTACACAATATTGAACAAAATATTGATAATCATTTGCATCTAAGATACAAGTTATGAAGTTATGAAAAGTGTTATATGATTCATAAGATCAAATGTGACGAATATAACTAGCATTAACTGCTATTATTTGCTTATAGAATAGGTGAAAAAATTGTGTGCTGAATTAGAGACTGTAGTGATCAGAAATATAAAACTTAGTCTAGGCCTAGTGTTTAGGCTGTGGATAGACATAGAGTTTGAAGTCAGCCACCTTGAAATCTTGTACTAGAAATCTAAATTATTTTCACAAGATTTCATGTTCAGAAAAGTAGAAGAGTCACAATTATTAGCAGATTCTTTCTTCCCTGACTTTTTAAAAGATCAAACAACATCTGCAGTGGAACAGAAAATAATGCCTTATTACTTTACAGCTTTTACAGCTAACCAGGAAAAAAATAGGCCCCTTCTTAGATTTGGAATTGTAATTCATTCTTCCATAAACCAAATAGCTTTATAAAGCACAGGCTTGACATTCTGCTATACAGTTTTGCTAGTTTTTATAATTCTCATATTTTCTTGTATCTATTTTCCACACTTAAATATTTTGTTATACTACTTTAAAAAGAGCTCTTTAAAATATTGTTAAGGAAAAAAAAAAAAAAAAAGAAGCAGAATAAAAGTTAAAATATAGCCAAGCTGTGATTCTCATTTATTTTATTTTCAGCAATTTACTGGAAGGCTTTTAGTCTTTTAAGAAGATGGGTTTAAAGTACACGCAGCTATCAGATAGAATAATACTTATTTTAAGGAGATATCCTAATGTAATAATGGAAGATTTCAGCACGTGACTTGTATCTGAAGGGGATATTTGAGGGGAAAGAGATGCTTCTCTTTGCACATAGCCTGTGCAAAGGCAAAAGTCCAAGTCCTATGTTGTGCAGAAGGAGTAAAGAGGGCTAGCAGACAGATGAATTCTTACAATAACAGAGACTGGAATCTTGTGAATCCTGGCCTTCTACAGGTGTTCATTTGAAGAATCATTACTGATCTGGCAAAAGGGGAAAAAGAATATCTATAGGGGCATGTGCATATTTAGGCCTCTTATATCTAATCCATGTCAGAAGCAGTGCCACAAAGAGAAATCAACGTACAAGGGTAGTCAGAGGTTCTCTTCTGCAGGGGAAGGACGTTCCTAACTACTGATCACTTGATGTATTTCCAGGGAAATATAAACCTAATACAGCTGATAGGAATTGTTCTCAGGAAAGGCTTAAAGAACACTGACATCTGCTGGAAGGACAATACAGTGAAGTAAGGGTAATGATGGATATTTCTGAAAAGCGTCAGGAAAACTTTATGATATACATTTTAGATAAGTGGGGTTTGTAAGGTTCTGCTGGTATGAGACTTGCAAAAAATAATTGACTGGGGATAAGTAAGCTTCTCGGTCATTAGAAGCTTTGGCTGCTGAGCCAACTGAACCTAAATGATCGTGTACAGGGCTGAGGTCTCAAATGAGGTTGGTCAGGACAAGAGAGCCTGTTTCTGCACTCAGGGACTTTAACCATGTATTCTAGGTCCGTATGCATTGTAGCAATGTTTGTGGCAGAAAAGTATAGCTGACAATAAAGGACTATCAAGTTAAGCTCTGTTTGCTTAAGATTAACGTGCCCACATCTACTGGACAGGACAGGATGCACCTGAAGGTAGTCCAGTTAATATAACTTCTGTATGAAAAGAGGACTATTGCAGCAAAGACTAAGAAAATATTATTACATATTATAAAAAATATTGACATGAGATTATTATTGCAATGTTTGGACAAAAATGGTGATAATAATGATAAATGAGAAAAGGTACTTTTTGCAACTGTAATGTCTCAGAGTTAGTTTTACTATTTTTGTCCTACTATTTGGCTTCAGAAAAAGATACTTTAAAATAAAAAGCCATTTAAGTTTAATGTATATAAGAAAATAGAAAAATCAAAGATATTTTGTAGAACTATTTCATTGACATATTCTGTAAAAAACAGACACAAATTCATTTAGAAATGCATGTTCCTCTTCAAAAACAGTGATCTTTTCAACTTCTACTGAAATTTTAGTGGTTCATAGGCAATTCCTTTCCCCCCCCCCTTTCCCCTTCCATTCATTATATATAAACAGATTAGGAATTTTACTAGACAGATATGATCTGAAATAGTTAACTTTTTCCTCTCAATCTGTGCTTTTATCTCTAATTTACACTCCCAGTGTACTTTGAGGTACATTCCAATTTGGTTATGAAATACGAATGTTTTAACAAAAGGTATTGAGTTCCTGGAATGATAGGGAATATGAAGTATTTGAAATGCTTGTACATATCTTATTAGTTAACTACTTTTGTGCAGATATTGATATCAGAATATTGACAGATTAGAAGGTAAGCCTGAAGACAAGAAATTATTCTATTTTATGAGATATATTAATTATTGAATAACAAAGTGAAGGAATAAAATTAGTGGTTATATTTAATAACAGTGAGAAATTTCTTTGCTTGACTTTGATCTAGAGCTGATGGCAGGGTGTTTAATACAGTTCTTACATGTTTCTGGCTGCCTTACATATTTCTTTCAGAAGTAATTCTGAATTGACAAGAGATTGATAGGTTTCTTTTACATCCCTCTTTGCTTTTTGGCTGTTATTTTTGTTTGTTTTTTAAGGTGGTCAAATGGCACTTGAGGAAAAAGCAATAAAGAAATAAAATTGTTTGAAGATTAAGTGCTGTATAAAAAGATGAATTACTGAATGTATTTAATAATTTTAACAATATATGCCCATAAATCATCCTTGAATGCAGATAATCTTCTGCATTCCATTACATTTGTATTTTGATTTGAATATATCAAAATACTTACTGTAGCAGACCAACAAAAAATACTTTATCGGTGGCATGCCTGGAATTGTCTATAAGATAAGAAGATCACCATGACATCAGGCTAATGGCTGAAGATGTGATTGGAGAAAGGGGTCCTGCAGAGACAGGATGGCCTTCCTCTGTCCAAAACTCCTCAGTTTACTTCAAAGTTTTACTGAAATCTTGTTGATGATGAACATGTTGACAATAAACTTGATGGAGAGCTTCTTGATGGCAAATCCTGTATATCTAGTAGGCATAAAAGGATGTTTGGGAGAAGACTGGAGGGGATTTTGAGAATTCTGATTTGGAACTTTGGAAGTTCTGGATGAGCGCTTTCACAGAACGTGGACTGCCTTCCCTCCCTTCTCTCCATGCTGGCTGAACCAATACTGGAACCCAGACCGGTGATCTCTTTCTTTGTCCTCGCCCCTCGTCCCCCAACCCACTCTCTCTCTCTCTTTTCTTTCTTTTTCCCTCATAAAGTTGCTAAGCAACGCAAGGCTTATTTCAGTTTCTTTTGAAGTTTCATAGTTTAACTGCATATATTTCTAAGATAGTTGTAGTATGGAGATTCTTGTTAAAAATGATGATTGTGTTTGGATCTTGAATGTCATTTTTGCCTTAATTGAGCCTGGGCAGATTTGCAAATCTGATCATCTCTCCCTCCATTCATTGGAAGGACGTAGCACTTGGCATATACAGGATGAAAACTGATTTATAAGTGAAACAGCAACTTAGGAATTTAGAAAGGAGGGAAAACTCACTAGAAAAGTTTAAACAGATTTTCATACAAAAATGACTGCATGTTATATGAACTCCCTCCATGTTTGCCACATTCATAATGGCTATTTTAGCATCATCCTTGCTGATGAAAATATTGTTATTTCAATCTCATAAATATATATGTAATTAATATGAATACACCGTATTACTGGAATTAAAATATTTTCTACATACCAAATACCTGTTATCTTTTTCAATAGTCAGATCAAGACACTTCACTTGTACAGGCTTGAACCATATGATGATAATTAATTCTCTATTCAACAGGTTTTCTAGAAAAAAATATCATATTATAACCTCTTCAATCATATTTATTTATTTTAGATTTTTTAGCTGTTCAGGACATATAAAATTAGTGACAGCACTAATAATTAAATACAGGGAAACCTAGCAGAGCAGATTAGTTGTGGCCATGCAAATACCTTTAAAAACATATATATTAATACATGATCTCAATCATCAACCTCTCTTATTATGTGTTACTGAGGCCAATATGCAAACATATTCAGCAAGGGAATTTAGGGATCATTAAGCATTTCAGCTGTCCTCACTCTGTCATAACTGCACCAGCACCTGCTGCAGAACAACTTTGTGTTGATCTGCTATGAAAATGCAGTATTACCAGCCCTCACAATGACTTATGTAGTTCACACCTGCAGGAATAGTTGTTGCACATCATAGTACATCAAATAGTATGTCAGGAAAAGTGGTTTAACATTTCTTATAGAATAATATTTAACATTGCTTGGCAGGTAGAGCCATACTTCTTGTTAATGTGCAATATTTTGTACTGAAGTTTAAGCTAATACAGGAGGGACAAAAATCCTTTTTGCTTGTATACAAATCAGAAATGTCAGAATTACAAGCCTTTAGCTGATCCAGCATGCTATAAGAATCAATCATGATGATATCCATATAATGCCTTTTACTTTAAATATAGCTCCCAGCAAAGTATACTTCTCTCCTGCTTCGTCAGCAGTGCTACTGAAAATACCATCTTTACTGCATCCAGAACAGTGATAAGTGAACTTTGAAGAGAACTATTCTAGATGTTATCGCCTACCTTTTAAGTTAATCACTCACTTTCTGTTTTTTTTGTTTTTGTTTTTGTTTTTAATTCTTTTTGTGTATTCTTTTTGGAAACCAACTTGCTTCAAAGCTCCATGGTTAACTGTTGTAACTGTTCTCCTACATTCTTTCTTTCTTCTTCCTTCTTTCCTTCCTTTCTTTTTTCTTTCTTTTTTTTTTTTTTTTTTTTTTTTTTTTTTTTTTTTTTTTTTTTTGTATTGTTATTTATCTTTTGTTGCAAATTAAAATTTAGAAGCTAGTACCTGGGAAATGTGTCAGGGTACAAGGAACTGTGATCATGATTGTTTTGCTTGAACTTTCCTCCTGTGTTACACATTAGAAATTATTTTTAAAGTTTTGAGTTCTGTGTGTTTTGGATTTAATAGAATCATAGAGTCATTAGGGTTGGAAAAGACCTTTAAGATCATCTAGTCCAACCATCAAGCCATGCTGATTGCCCCTTATCACCTCTCTCTTTTCCACACGCCTTAGCCTAGCTTCCAGGTGAATCACTTCCATGATTTTCCCCAGCACAGAGGTGAGGTTGACAGGTTAGTATTTCCCTGGGTTGCCCTTTCTATGCTTTTTAAAAATGGGTGCTATATTGCCTTTTTTTCCAGTCCCCAGGGACTTCACCTAACTGCCGTGACTTGTCAAATACTCTTGTTGGCATTCAAGTGCCCACAGTTTACTAATTCACTCCTGAATCTATTCTATGATAGCCTCAGAAAAGCTTTTGTTGAAGCTTCTTAAAGCATGTACAAATTATTCATTTTAAACTCTCAATCTCAGAAGAAATACCACTCAGATCATGGTGAAAATGGAGAGGAAGGAAGGAATGAAGGAAAGAGAAAGAAGCTGTGCAACAGCTTCAGTAGCACTGGGCTGCTCTTGCCTCCTTACATTCCTGTTCAGAGTATTCTGGCACACTCCTATGCAGTGGAATTACTGCATATTTCTTTCTTTCAGCTTTTACATTGCTGAAAGACTGCAAATGTGAAGTGTTTCTGATATACCACTGTACAGAAAAAAACATCATCCTTCCTCCAGGCTTTAGTTTAATTGGTCCTGAGCCCAGGAGCTGACATACTCACTAGAATGCAATTTCTGATCAATCAATTCTTCTTCATAAAATCTCTTCAGGACTGCACTGCAAGTCAGATGAAGCACAAGAAAGACCCTGATCTCAATAATAGCTTGTGCAGAAGAAATATTCATGTGCATGTAGGAAATAGGCTCATGTTTTCTCTGCCCCAATTTCTATCATATTTGCAACTTAAATTGTGTAAAAATTGTAGCTTAAAATAACCTTTTACTAGTAGTTTTTTCAGTGGTGCCTGTTTCTGGATGCAAATCTGTAATTCTCAACAAACTAATTTTCCTCAAGAGCGTGATAACCCATTGGTCATATTCTGACAAGCACACTGTGAGGATTTGCATTGTGTAATGAATAATCTTTCACCTGTAGAATTGTAAGAAGGGGAATTCATGTTTCCAGATGAATTAAACTTGGGTATCTGATTCATCAGTGAATAATTTTTTCACTTGCAAAATAGGCATGATCAGCAAGTGTCTGGAGACAAACTTAAGTGATGCATTTTGCAAGTAAATTAAGCAAAACTGGGAAAAAAATGAGAATATATAGAGTGAATATGATAGCAGGAAAAAAATGGAAAAACAGAACAAAAACTCCACACACCTGGGACAGTTCTCCATTATTCATGCTATTAGCATCCATACTGAAAGTTTTCTAAGTAATGTTTTTTAACACAACGTTTTTAATCATTTATTATTTCTAATTGCTCAGTCTACATTTTCTGTAGACTGTAAGTCAGGCTTAGAAATTTTTTAGCCATTTGTCAGAATTAAATTAGATTCTACAGTATATTTTTAGATCCATTAAATACTTTTCAACACTTTTTTTAATAGGTTCAGAAAATTTATCAGTAGAAAGATGTGGGAGAACAAAAGCAGGACCATTTGAGAAGGAGCTAAACACTTAGAAAAAATTGTTGTTTTTTATTTGTTTGTTTGTTTTTGTTTTGTTTTGCTTTTACAGCACATGATTATTTAAGCCTTGCTAAATTTTGGTAGAGAAATAATATATAGATTTCTTCTGTATCCTGCTGCCATTCCAGATAAGAAGGTCTCAGCAAAGTTGCCTGTGCAAAAGATGTTCCATCTGCTGTGAATCTCTGTTGAAACACTCTCCTTATCTAATAACAGAGGATAGTATCCCACCACATGTCACATCTGTCCTTTTACTAACACAAATAATTAGCATGGAAGAAAATGTTCCTTGGAGAGTGGAATTTAACCAGGCTTGTTTTGCCTTGTTATTTTCATGACATAAAATAATAGCATGATGTTTCATGATTACTTGTGAGAATAAGCAGTGATTGTAAAGCAAAGATGCCAGAGCACGTCCTCTCAGGTTTAGGGGATTTGTTAGGAAACGCTTACTTAAAATTAAGCATATAACCTCAGCAGGATTTTTTT
>JACDJE010000476.1:213175-265119 GCA_016647715.1 Pavo muticus | reverse complement strand
ATAATATAATGTATATATATAATTAATATGTTTAATATATTAATGTGTGTGTACAATTAAGCATTGGTAATAAATACTTTATTATTAGGTAGTAATAGGACCATATGGAAAAGTGGAACACAAGAAACTTAAAAACCTTGACAGATGTGACAGATGCACAAAAAGAGAAAAGACCAAAATGCACAGATGAACATGTACAAAATATACAATTGATGGCTTAAGTCTAACCATTGCTCATGATTTTGCCTGTAGTGATCAAGTTTGAGGATTTTTCTTTAATTCTAGAGATACACTAGGAAGAACAAAGGAAATGCACAAAATGCCACTGTGGGATCCTCTACAGGCAAATTACACCTAACCATACTTCACAGCTAAATGAGACAACATATTCCAGATAAACTTTCTGCAAAAATATCTCATGTTTAATGGATCTTGATGCTCTCTGTGCACCCGAATATGCAGCATAAGAACGTTCAAATGATGACAGTGGAACATTTTGAAGGAAATAATATAAGATAAGAAAAACTAGCCATGAAAAAGAGAAAAGAATGATGAGAACATGTCTGAAGTGGCAGACTTAAATGGAATATAAGAGAAATAGATAGCTTTTTTGGAACTATACCTAACCGTAGAAATCAAACTTGCTACTTTACAACTAGTTGCATTGCTTTTTCAAATATAGTTGCAGTCTCCATCTTCTGTCTTCCCATTCTTAAAATTTCCTTGTTTTTTTTTGTTTGTTTGTTTGTTTTTTTAATCATGTATGCTTATGTGAAAGGTAACCTAGAAGGCAATCCAACATTTTGTCCTTGTTTAATAGAAATTTGGGGCTCATTGTATGTTTTATATTTAGTTTCTTATATTCAGGTTATTCTCATAGTCAGATTAAAGAGATGCTGCTCCAGAAAAATGAGCAAAAGGTTAAAATTTATTCTGAAAAACAAGTGGAGTAATCCACAAAGAACTACATATATATCATAAAAAAAAATTACAATCAACATTAAAAATATAAAATAAATTAAACAAAACGTATTCCTGTGAGTGTATTAGCCTCTCTATCTTTATTTACAAGATCACATAGCAGATGTAACCAGTGCAATATTAAAGGGTTTCCATAGAAATATTCTCTTTATCATTCTCAAGTGTTTAGTGACAGCCATGACAACAATTCATCAATTTTTAAGTATTTCTTCCTAGCTTTTCCATGTGTTTCAGACTTTCCTCTGTAAATAAAACATTTTACATCAAGGTTTTGTAGTCAGTTCATCATTGCAGTACAGAGACAAAATCTTGAAACTCTGTCATTTTCCTGCATACATATAGTAGACACAATTTTAAATTGCTTGTCCATTTGAAGATATTGACAAAATTTCTGTTATGTAATAATGGGAATTAAAGAGCTTTAATTTACTATCAACATAGATTCTAAATATGCCTTCCTCAAATTTTCTCTTATAGACTACCTAATTATCATGCTTTGATTTCTCTTTCATAATGCTTTTGAGTCTGAAAATGATTAGTCTAGATTAAAATAGGTCTTTTATTTATGAATTTTCTACTACAAGAAAAATAAATTTTAAAAGGGAGTTATGAAGCATCAGTTAGTTACAATAATATGCTTATTTTCAGTAATCTCAGAAAAGTCCAAAGGAGGACTCAGTCTGTTTATAAATATGTATAAATATTCTAAGAAAACACTATAGTATAGCTTAACTCTTTACAATATAGAGCAACAGAAATTTGTAACTTTCTCCTTTGTCTCCTGAATGTGATTTTTTTTCTTTATTTATTTTAAATAATATATATAGACAACATAAGAAGATAAAAAATTATCATCAAATTAGACATTAGAAATCATTAGTATAAAATACAAACGTTTCCCAAAGTCTGAGTTTTTGACAGCAATGAAATGAAGAATGTAAGATTTCAAACAAATCAGCAGAGCTCACAGTCACAAGACTGAAATTGCTTCAAATATGTAAGTTAGAACCTTAAAACTAGAGGAAAATGAATGATGTTTCATAAAACAGCAGTAGGAATTATGCCCAAGGGCTCACTATGATTACAGTTCCCCAGTGCTTTCACTGCTTTAGAGAAGTTACTTAGCAAGACTCAACAACACAGAGCGCATAGTGGCACATCTTAAAGTCCTCTTTAAATATAATTAGCAATATTAATTCACATGAATGTTATGAACAGCAGATTTACTATATCTTGCTTAAGACTAAAGCTTGTCATTCTTCTTTGTGTGTTAGTTTTAGAACATGCTTTCTAGCCTAGCACTGTAGAAAAAAAAAAGCTTACCAACTTTTAATAACCATACTAACTAGTACAAGATAAAGGGCTGTATGTAGGTGTAGACACACACAGGGTAGCATTAGGGAGAAATATGTCTCACTGGTGAATACTGAGTTTCAGAAATGAAATTTCTGTTTTGAATTGGCTTCCAAAATCATCACTTTGTTTGCTAATATACTTTTTGGATATCATGGTACCAATATCTTTAATTTTCTCTTCTCGTGATTCTGCACTGTCAGTATAATATAATCCGTATTTCACATTTGTCCCCATGGTTACAACAGTATTTGCAAGCAACAGTTCTTTCCTGTTAGACTTCTCAGCTAGGATGCACTATAGATATTCATCTAAGAGAGTCATTAAATAGTTTATAAATATCTCAGGCCCAAAGAGATGCTATAGAAGGGGTTCAGGCCTTTGTGGCAGCATACCTCAAACTATCCTGAATTAAGAGGATTTAGGAAAGACTGCTTATATTTGAAGAATTTAGCCTAGCCTTTTGATAATGGTTCAAAACTCTAGGGATGTCCTCTCATGGAAAGCAAAACAAAACTATACAAAAACTAATCAAAAAGCTGACTATGTTAAAGATTACGGGAAGAACCAATATGAATGAGGATAGTTAGGTGCCATGCCAGTTGGATCAGTGCTGAACAAGGCAATGTGTCCACTGTTGCTTGGCAGTCAGTCTATAATGGTGCTAGATTTGAGCAGTGAGGATCTAAGCCCCTTTGCATCAGGTGGCTCACAGAATGGGGATCATCCCCCCAGCTGGATCAAAAAGCAAAATGCGTGCATCTACTTTCTCCTTTGCTAACATAATAAAGTTAGATTCAGAACAATCACTCTTAGTCTGAACGTGGTTGCTTGTAATCCAGGGTTTGTGTGCCCAGTACAGAAACATATATTCATTCAGGTTAGAAAAAAGCTTTAAGATCACTGAGTCCAACTATCACCTAACATTAAAAGTACACCAATAAACCATGTCCCTAAGCTGCACATCCACATATCCCTTAAATACTTCCAGGGATGGCAGCTCCACCAACTCCATGGGCAACCTCCTCCGATGCCTAAAGACTTTCCATGAAAAAATTCTTCCTAATTTCCAGTCTAAATCTCCCCTGGTGTAACATGGGGCTGTTACCTTGCTTTCTACCTCTTTTCATCTGAGAAAAGAGACCAACACCCTCCATGCTGCTACCTCATTTCAGGTAGTTATAGAGAGGATAGATATATATTGTCTATTTTCTCCCTTGCCCCATCTATACAGCTGCCTTTAAAAAATGATAATGTTACAGTTTTCCCTAAAATTATTGTATTTTATCCAGTGCTTTGCTTAATGTAAAATTCATAAATTCATAAATGGTGCTAGGGACAGAATCCAGGATTCCTTTCTTCCAGGTGAGAACTCTCTTTCCACTCTTTAATGTCTCAATCAAGAAGATAAGTTCATACGTTCCAGGACTCAATTTTCCTGGATTAAAAATTTGTGGGGAGGTATGTGTTTCTTGTTTTTTATCTAATTTAATTTTAACCCAGAAGAAATCCCAGTCTGATTCATCACATACAGAGGTACTGGCAGTACTGTGGTCACATCACAGGTTTGGGAAAGGACAGACTGGAAAGGTAGGAGGATTTAAACATGTTCTGCTGCTGAAAGAGTGCCCTCAGTTCAAGTTTAGATGGTATTAAGATAGTTTCAGCCTTCTTATGTTTCAAAAAGTGGAAAAGCTGTTCTTTATTATCTATATTTAAATTGAAGCTGACGTGAGTAATTCAAAATTAAATATAGCTTTTTACCAAAAGAAAAATGTGATGTATTCTATTAAGATATATGTTTATGAGAATGTGAAATAAACATTCTGATTCACAGTCAACAAGGATGAGATCCTAAAGGAAATCAATAATTTTCAATTTGAAAGAATAAACAAACACATTCCTGTACTTTTGGATGTAAACCTGAGGGAATAACATAAATTAATTTACTGTGGATTTTATTATACTAACAAATTAAATCTATGCATTTCCTTCACTCCACTTAGTCTGACTCAAGTAAAAAAACAATCATTACATTTTTGAAGCATATCTGTTTTGTTATTTTTTTTTTCACTGTGTCACTGCCATTAAAATATAATTATTTGAACAAACCTGAAATAAGGAAAGACAGCCAAAGGAAAAATACCATTGTGAATATTGTTCCTAGGTGAGATTTGGATCCACATTCACATAATATCTAAGCATAACAACAGTTATCTCATTCTGTAATTCCATTCGTATTGTAATTTTAGAAACAAGTGAAATACTTCCTTGGATGCAAAATTTAGCAGATTCAGAAAATTCTCTGAGGGGAGCGCTTAGAGGTTGCAGAATGGCAGAACCAGGATGATCCATTTTTGAGTATACTCCAAAATTAATTTATTTATTAACTTACACATTTTTATCAGTTCACTCTGGGCTACAATACTGCACTCAGAATGGTGCTTATGGTTATAAACATGCACTTAGAATCATAGAATCATAGAATTGCTCAGGTTGGAAAAGACCGTAAAGACCATCAAGTCCAACCTCAACCTAACAATACTACCCTAACCCTAACAACTCACCACTAAATCATGTCCCTGAGCACCACATCCAAATGGTTTTTAAACACATTCAGGGATGGTGATTCAACCATCTCCCTGCAGACTATTCTAGACTTGTAGAAACATGTATAATATTCATTTAAAAAAAATACAGAAAACAAATCTTGGTGAGTTCATGGCACTTTCAAAATATATCACTATAAGAAATAAAAGTCTTTAAGCAATTGTCTCTCATCTAATTTTGGCGTGACTAGAAGTTCTTTCTTGTTTACCTCCTGTCTCCTTCTATTGCTCACTAGTCCCCGTGCTTTGGAATGCACTAAGAAATGAAAGTGAAGCTTTAGTAAGGAAAGTTATCTTCACCTGTGTTAATTTTCAGATCAAAATAAATTATTTCTTATATATAATGCAGTGCTTTCCTATTTCAATATTCTGGACTTATCCAATGTGCTAGTTATTAATTAAAGTAGTCACAAGTATATGTGGATACAGCTTCCAAAGGTACTCGACAGAAGTCTGTTTCTGTAGCAAAGAGGTAACAGAACTTAATTTGTTATTATATATTCATGAAGTAATAGACTTTGTTCTGCCAACCTAATTTCTTCAATCAGACTAGAGTAATTCACAAGAAAGACATATTATCTCTGGCTCAACACCTGCTGCTCCATGCATATTATTCCTTAGAGACTTCTTAGTGATATATGGCAATGTTATTTTATTTCATTAAAGATACACAAACTATTTTACTTACAACAAAATAAAGCAAGCATAATACAACTTCCTTTTCCACTTGCTGACTGCCTGAAAGAGAAATGTATTATTGAAAAGAACTTTATGTGCATGCATGTGTAATTTTAGCACCTGCTCTTGAATTATTATGTATGTCTTGCAAACAAACAACTGAATATGGATTCTATTTTTAACTAGGGCTTCAGATCATAGAAAATTTGTAAAAGTGGTTCAGTTGTTGAGACTTACTTTTCTTAAAGTATAGTGTCTTCAAAATTATGTAATCAGTAATATTTATATTAACAAAAGCATAACAAATAACTGATCTTTTTAATCACAGAAATAAAACATACATGGAGAGAAATTAGACTGTTTATTTTCATTTTAAATGTTCCAAAAATACTGTTGATTCAAAACATATAAACCTAAGTAAGATTATTAAAATAATTCAGACTTGATTAAAGAAAGTATTTTAATATCAACAGGCCCTTGACTTCAGCTGTTTCTGGAACTACCCGTGCCATAACACATTCATAAAAGCAATCCAAGAAGATCAGACAAAACAAATCATTCTTTTTCTGCAGAAGTCATATTTCAAATCCCTGTTGTTCAACAATTCCTTCCTCCTTTCTTTTCTGATGTTGAAGGAGCACAGTCCCATTACACATCATGATAAAAACAAAAACAGTCACCTAAGGGCTTGTAATTTGCAGCTCTATAATCTTTTGCTGAGACAGCCAAGGCAGAGGTTTCCAGAGACTCTGTAGCAGTATTTTCCCTTGATGTTCACCTGCTGTTGTTCTTTTGGCCTAATAACTGCAAGCCCCAATAGTGTTGTTATGATCGGTTCTCATGGGAGGCAACTACCAGTGGCAGGAGAATTATACATCCTCCCCACCTCCCGTTAGCTCTTGATTTGCAGTTTTTATTCCACATTAGAAAAAAGCAAAGATAGGGCACAACAAAATAACAGTAATGTATCTACTTGACAAAAGTAAATCAACTGTTAATGTGCAGAGATGCATAACGGAAGATCAGAAAAGATAAAAATCACAAAACTATCACAAATATTGTTTATACAGATTCTAAGGCTGAATTTATTTAAGAAAAAAAAAAACACGGATGAAAGTAAGAATAAAGACAGAGGAAATAGAAAGAGGATCTGTCCCATCAAAAAGAAAAAGAGAAGGCGTGTTTTGAAAACTTTTAGAGTAAAGCAGAAGAGCAGAGGAAAGAGAGCTTTCTGAGTGAGCTGAAAGCCAGAAATAGCTGAGTTACTTAATAAAGAAGTTCTTTTCTGGAACTGAACATTATAATTTTATTTCATAACTGATTTTCTGAATTTCTAATCAAGACCTTGTCCTTTCATTTTCTTTACATTTATTTTTTGACTTAAACTTGCTCAGTGTTTAACAGGGAATTCTCAGGCAATTTTGAGAATTTTCAGTGAAATAAATGATTACATTTAAAGTAGTTGAATAAAGAGAGGTACTAGTGTGATTGCAAATCATGAAAAGTATAAGAATCCCAGAGGCTGGCAAATACTAACCACTACACAACTATAGCAAGGCCAGAAATATAAGGAAAATATGTTTCACCAAGACTGAGTCAGAAGTGAGACTTGAACCATTTTCTTTTACAAAAATTGAAGGGAAGAGCTGGTGTAGGCAACAGATAGAGACCATTTGTCACAGCTCAGTGTCAGAAAGTGGTGTAATTGTCATAACAGCATGAAATTTTAATTTCTTGACATAAACTTCTATGTCTTATTTCATATTTCTGAGCATTTACAGCCCTACTAATAATAATGAATGGTGGTTTTTAGGAGGACTTTGCAGCCGCAACATGTAAACATCATTCAAATGAAAATCAAATTCTTAATATATAATGGAATAGCAGGTAAGTACTATTCATACATATCAGATCCTTATTTAAGAGTGAGAAAGTGATGAAGTTTCATTCCAGACTCTTACCAATGGAGTTACACATCTCAATTAACAGTGACCCACAAAACATGAAGAACAAAGCAAGGGACAGGAAAGTCCATGTAGACTGGTAAATAGACACAAAGATCTACTGATTGAATCACAATGTGTGCCTTATTTTCTGGAAAAAAAGGACATGAGAATGCAGTTTCCTGGAGCCAGTCTAGAAAATTACCACTCTTTTATTAGATAATTTTGCCCAACCAGACTGAATTTCCCTAATGAGAGATAGGAAGAGCTTTCTGCTTCTGGAAGTAGTTACTGCAATATGTCCAGTAAGAGCTAGTATAATACACTAGATTTTCCATCAATGAAGATCTGTACATCTCCAGTACAGTTGATAGGACTATAGCAATTTATGTTAATTGAATTCTCAATTTGTTACCCATAACAGTATCAAATTCAGTCAGAAAACTGCATTCCTAACTGCCTCTACTCCTCTACTATGTTGATACACCTCTTGAGTCTCATTTTAATTTCTCATTTCTCGCAAACTCTTTAAAAAAAAAAAAAAAATCTTATCCAGTGCTGGATACAGTTGGCTCAGATCCATAATTGTGCTTTAAATAGTTAACATTAGTATTTGTCCAAGAATAAAAAACTTCAAAATTGTAGATATTATGTATTTATAAATCAAGACATTAAATAATTTTTCATCACCATGAAATAGGAATGCCATTTTAGAAAAAAATAAATTGCAGTATGTACTGACTACATCTACCTTTTTATACATTCAGAAACAAAGATACTTTCAAAAACCAGTATTGTATCAGTAGAGAGCAGAATGCTTTCAGGACTGATAAAGATAATTGTAGGGATACCTTTGGTACTGCATGCTGGAGAGAGGCTGATGGAATGGTATCAAAGCTGGTATGGATTAAATAAAGCCACCATACTAAAAAGTTAATATGAAAGTATTCAAAAAGAGGGAAGGGAGCAGGAGCAAGAATGCACAAGGTGCTACCGTATCAAGGACTTCATTACCTAAGCATTCAGAAACTTCGGCTCCAAAATGATGTGCCCTGCTGCAAAAGGAAGTGTTAAAATATCCAAGTACATCAAAAGGAAATGAGATAAGGGATAGAAATGAGATCGTCATTCTGTCTGAATCTTCAAATATTTCCACTAAATAATCAAAGAACCTGTGATAGCCTAAGATATAGGAAAGTCTGCAAAATACTGTATTCTGTAGCAAGAGAAAAATATTAAAATATTTTGGACCCTCCAGTTTAGAGTCAGGTAATAATGAGACAGAAAATTGACTGTATGTACAAAATTAGCAAAGATCCATCATTATAGAAAGTAGCAATATGCAAAGTTAATGATCCAGCCACCAAAATGATAGACCCTGTAATGTGAAGAATTCATAGCTTCACTCTGATTAAAGATACATTGTCACAGAAGACCAGCTAAGTTCTAAAAGAACACACAAACTCATCCCTCCCTTACACTTCTGAATTTTTGTGTCATGGTATAACTCCCATTGAATGCTGGTGATGGTTATCTGTGTCCCTGAGATGGATCATTCTCTTAAGCTTATTTTTCTGTTGAAACATGGGCTTTCTCTGATGCTTTCTGACATTTTTCTCTGATGACTTCCAAGCTTTAATAACATCTGTGAGCTTAATAGTAAACTTGCTCCTTCTCCATCCTGCACTTCCCGAATGCTATTTCAGTACAACATCTCTTACATTCACCCTTTTACATTTAGAAAAACGACTTTGCATGCAACATTCTCACTCCTGGGACTTTGATCACTAGGGCTTAGGGTCAAATAAGCACAGCTAGTAATAGGGGAGAGGCTCCCAGATGCTACAAGAACCACTGCTAGGGCTGAATGCCAGTCTGAGAAGCTGTTTTCAGTTCAGGATCTCATCTTGAGCCCACCTGAGCTACAGCTCCCTCTGCATTACAGCCACATGTCTGCCAAACTGGGGCCACCTGTAGGCTGACGGTTGGCCGGCCTTTGGACCTACTTTGTCACCCTGGACTGCTCAACTGCTCTGGGCTCTATGTCGACCCCAAAGTCTTGTCTTCTCTCTCTCAAGAGCTGTTGTGTTGGACCTGGCTGGTGAAGTACCTGCTCTCTGACTTCTCAGTAGCTTTAGTAAAATCTACTTAATCTTCACTTTAATTAATCATAAAGTGTTCCTGAAATCTCATACCTAGAGAAATACATTTTTCTTCCAACTGAGATAAAAGAAATACATTGAATTCTATGGCTTAATGTCTACTAAATGTAGATGTGCCTTCCTGTACTCATATACTTCCTTTTATTCTCTCTCATTTTTATTTTTTTCATAATCCCAATGAATCAAGAATTTGTATGAAAGAAATAGCGTTTGCAAATCCACTTAATTTTGGACATACAGAAATTGACTACCCAAACTATTAGTGCAAAATGAATTGCCTGAGAGGGATTCCCACATCTCTTTCTTGACTACATGAAAATCTGTATGACAATCTGTCACGGTTTTATGATTTTTGGTTATCGGTATTCCATATCATAACATCATGTAGTGCACTGGGAGTTAAAGAGTTAATGCTCCAGTTCCAGGCACCTGTCCGGAAGGGAAGAACTACATACCCCAGAGGACTTTGCATTCAGAGAGGGGATATGAGATTTTGTAGATCACCTGACCTGCCCTTTTTTTGGCTCTCCTCCCTGCTGCTCGTCCCGAACACACGCATTGCCTCAGCATTAGCGTAAGGGCTTCAGCTTTCAGATACTCTCTCATTATATTTGATTTATTAGCTCCAATTCTAATTATATTGTATTATATTGTATTATAGTGTGTTATCTTGCATTCCGATATCTTATTTAGTAAATTAGTTTGTTTTTCCTCAGATCGTTGCCACTGTTTTGTTTTGGGACCCATCTCTCTACCCTCTTTCCCTTATCCCCTTTTCTGGAGGCGCGTGGATTCCTCCGCCCCACTAGTCATGGAACTGGGACGAACCAGCCCATAAACCACTGACACAATCTTATACACAAATATCTACAGATTTTCATGTAGTCAGATGAGAGATACCTCTTACCCCCCACCTCTCCTACTGTTGCCAGTGATGTTGATTTAAGCATTTCTTTGAAAGATACATAAAAACTTTGATCCAAAATTGGGAAATACATTTTTCTCATCTGTTATTGCAAACTATCAAGCATTTTTCCTCTTTTTTCCCCCTTCCATAAATGGAGTCTCTGCTGTCTACAGATTAAATGTTCACAGAATAATGACAATGAGATTTACATAGCCAGTACATAGCTTTACTACCAGGATAACAAAGGAGAGACACAGGTCTGCAACAAAGCTTATTGTCCAGCATAATAGTTATGCTTAGAACATGCTTTTTAGTTGTAAGATTTAGACAAACACTGCTGCTGAACTCTATCAACCACTTGAAGGACAGATATATACATAACTCACCATCTTTAACATGGTTGGAGACATTTGGAGTGCTATGAGAAAGCATATCTATGGGTTTCCACCAGAGCAATAAAAAAATCTCACAAAAATTAACAGTGATATTCAGGAAAGAGGTAACTACTGTTCCTAGAAACTGATCCCCATTTTCATGATGGGACTCTGTAGACGTTATTGATCTGTTCAGGCTGTATTAACCCTTTGTGAGAATAAACAATTACCTGATCAGGGCCAAGAACTGCATAAGACACCAATATGATGTGCAGAAAATGGCAAAATGGCGTTTAATCACACGTGGCATTTGTTTATATACCTTTTGCTCTACTTCGTCTACACCCCTAAAGGTGTATTGTCCAATTACTGAGCTCGGGGGGGCACTATCCCGTGACATCCCGAATAGCCTCGCTGTCGCCTAATACAACAGGACTCTCTCCCTCTCATTTCCTTAATGGAGCAGGATGTGCCTGGCAGTCTCATGATCATGAATAAATTTTAGCAAATCTCTGTAAATCTGCCCTTGAGTCCTGTTTCCTCCTCAGTCATGCAATAACCTGAGTGATACTACCTGAAAGGAATTTTCTATGAAAACCAATAAGTATGGTCAATAAATCCTTATTGAGACATAATCTTTGTTATCTCATTCAAAACAAAACAAAACTTTTGTCCACTAGAAGTTACTAGTACCTACACTTGTTTTGGAATACCACAATTGGGAATCTTTTGTTACCATAAAAGCAAATATAATCCTTTCTGTATAACAGATCTGTGATAACCTTTGGACATACAAATTAAGAAGGTTATTATCAGAAGCTCCTTATCCCAAGGGTTACATTAATTTTGCCTTTCTATAAACAAAGGATATTATCTTTTAATTCTTTTGTTTCTATTGCTGGATTATTTTCCTTATTTTTTTTCTAATTGATTGTATTTGCCTATTCTTTCAGCAGTAACCACCACTGAGATTTTCCGTAATCTTCAAGAAAAAAAATTAGTAACATACAATAATTTTCAAATATCTGTTCAATGTTACAAATCCGTTTAACTTTATACTACTGTGAGGGTGGTGAGGCACTGAAACAGGTTGCCCAGAGATGTGGTTGATGCCCTGTCCTTGGAGACTTTCAAGGCAAGGCTGCGTAAGGCCCTCAGCAACCTGATTTAGCTGTGGTGTTCATTGCAGGTGAGTTGGACTAGATGGTCTTCAGAGGTCCCATCTGACTCCTTGGATTCTATGATTCTATGATTCTACTGTAAACTGGTTAGACTTTCCGATCAGTACATGCAGCTTGTACCATTGTAAGAGATTACTTTAAACCATTGCCTCAAAACTTGCTGAGGAATGGACAAGTCCAGGCAAGTCCTGGGCAAACCATGAAAACCTCAGTTAGTTTATGAATCCATGTGGCAATCAGAGCACTCAAGACAAAAACACAAGCAAATGTTTCTCTAAAATTACTTCCTGCTTTTTTTTTTTAACCGCATATAATCTCTTTTCTTTTTCTTCTACGTAGGCAGATGATTAACTGTCTCAGTACATGTACTGCAGACAGTCATATGACATCTTCACACCTTAAAGTTTAATCAGCTATGGGTTATTATAATCGCTGATGTATTCTGCACAATAGAAAAAATATTCTAAAAATGCAAACTCAAAAAAATTTTGCTGTGTAATTACAACAGCTGTAATGAATGAAGACAAATGATTAGAAAAAAAGAAACAGAATCTCGTTCACAACAAGGTGGTTCCTAGGGAATATCAGCAATTTAAGAAGAAAGAAAAGAATGCACTCAAATTCTAATCCACTCAACACAATTGTGTTCTATTTACTCAATATGATTTTCTTTGTCCAAAAACTGCTTAGAATTGATTAAACAGGATTCCTCTGAAGACTAGCACTAGCACAGCCAAAGTGGAGCATTTTAGCAGAACCCATACTGTCAGTCTGAATTTCAGTTGAGAAAAATATGAAGCCTACAAACAAAAAATCTGTCATCATTTTTATTATTAGAAAATTAAATAAGGACACATCCTTTAAAATATAGAGGAAGATTCTTTAAGGTTTACAGGAAAATTGTGGGCTTGAATAATCTCATTTTTTAACATAGTATTTTTATTCAGGCTGTCTAGAAAATAAGTGACATTATTCAAGAACTTTAAAATCATAAAATCATAGGATCATGTAAGTTTGAGAAGACCTTCAAGATCATCAGATCAGAATTACTGATCGCTAAATTATATCCCTTAATGCCACATCTAGACATCTCTAAAATGCCTCCAGGGCTGGGAGGAAACAATTATAGCAATATTTTTTGGCTTCTACTAAATCAGTGAGGGATGCTCACTAAGGAAAATTGTGCTAGAAGTCACTTCTGTACCTGGTGAAGAATAAAGTCAATTATTTCAGGAAATCTCCTATTTTGTAGAAACAAGAGTTAGTGTTTTGCAACACAGTATTTTTAAGCCAGTGTTTAGTGACTGACCGGATATTGGTAAGTTACTGTGCAAACTGTCTAGAACATGAAAAGTTATATCCAGCTCTCTGCTTTAAATGATTCCAGACTAGAATGTAGTTTTCATACAGTTATGGTTTTAAAAAAAATCTGTTTCACATTTTTTAAGCTTTTTATCTTTTCCCATAAACATGCTGAGTCTTTTTGATAACAAATTGGGTTGTGTCCTTAGAAAAATGAGAGAGTCAGAAAAATCTCTACCACTTTGCCTTAAATTCATGTCATAGATATCTCCTGCAACTGTAAACCCTGTATTCAGCTGAGTCTGCTGAAAGTAGTCAGCTACTATGCCTGCCCATAAACGTTTGGCAGTAGCATATGAAGTTGCAAATTACCAGCAATCCATTTTTATGTCAGTTGGCAGAATGTGTCAACCATATGGTCTTAAAAAATAATATAGCCCCCACATTATTCCTACTTTAGTTATTTCATAGAAGAACTAGGTCTCTGAAGTGTAATCCTTAAAAATATCCCTAAGGCTAGGAGCATTATTTGCAATGACCACTTGCTGAAAAGGAATATATATATTAACTGTAAACACTGGAGCAATCTAGAGAAAGCAGAAATAAGCTGGTGAATGAGGGAAGATCTTAAAAGAGAGTAGGCAGTTGTTTGCTCTGCAATTAAGAGAATTAACTATTTCAACAAAAGAGAAATCTGTTAAAAATTACATTTGTCCACACACACACACACACACACACACACAAAAATAATGGTTTATAAGTTATTTATGTAATAGTAATGCACCAAGTCTTCTTTTTCACAAAGAAAATGGAGTAGAAACCAAGAAGTGTTTGTACAGCCACTTTAATGACATTGTATTCTTCTTCCTAGTCATCTGGATCCAGACTAATAATGACTACTGTTAAGATTATACTAATGTGAATTTTTTTCATACGTATTCTATATTCTTGGCTTTATGTGTCTATATACATATATTTGTCAATCCATAGGCTGTGCTTTCTTTTTGCTCATAAACAAGATTTTGACTGTAATAAAATAAACATTTTCATTTGCAATTAAATATTACTGAAATACAATTAAAACTTCATACCAACTGGAGACATCAGTTGCTTTGATTTTCAATATTGTCTGGTAGAAAATAACCTTCTTATTTGCCTTAGCTTTAAATTTGCATAGTCTACACACAGGCAACATTTAAAAACAATTTCAATAAACAAAGGTCCAAGATGAAGATGATGTCTTGGTTATTGACTGGACTATTAGACAGGTTGGTTCTTTTGTTCACTTTGATAGAGGAAGAAGATAGGATAGACTTCAGGACAGAAGCCAGAAAATATTTCTAAACATTGCATTCTAAGCACATAGTCTTGGCTACTGAAGAATGGCTTTAACTATATGCACACACCTTTCCCATTCAAGGACTCATCAAGAGTAAAACAATCAGTTGTGTTTTACTGCAAGGGGACTGAGACATCATGAATACAGTATTACAAATATATTTTAATGTATTTTTCAATATAATACTGAGTCCCTGTTTTGTTTTAGTGTACAAGAAGCATCAGGTACTGTTTTCAATTAAATAGCTGAAAACTGTAAGAGATTTCACCTTTGATTTGTTTCTTTCATTAAAAAGAATGTGAAAGTAAAGTTTTAGGAAGCAAGTACTCCCCCCAGATTTTTCTAATAACCAAACAAACCCCACAGTATAGGAAACCCAATTAAAATTCTCAAATCCCATAATCTGATCATATATAACAGGATAGATATTAAACATCTTTGTAGAATTATAGAATGGCTTGGGTTGGAAATGACCTTAAAGATCACTTAGTTCTAATTCCTATACCGTGGGGACGGACACCTTCTATGAAATTAGGTTTCCACAGCCCCATCTAATCTGCCCTTTGAACACTTGCAGTGAAGGGGCATTCACAACTCTCAATTCTCAACAATTCTCAACTCTGGGCAACTTGTTCCAGTGCATCACCATCCTCTTTGTAAAGGATTTATTCCTTATATCTTATATAAACCTATCCTCTTTTAGTCTAAAAACATTACCCTTTGTTCTATTACTGTGCTCCCTGATAGAGTTCCTTTCCAGATTTGTAGGCCAGCCTTAGGCCACAGTAAGGTCTCCTCAGAGCTTCCCCTTCTCCAGGCTGGGCAATCCCAGCTCTGTCAGCCTGTCTTCATACAAGAGATGCTCCAGCCCTCTGATCATCTTTGTGGCCCTCTCCTGGACCCTCTCAAAATTGTTCACATCCTTCTTTTTCTGGGTCCCCAGAACTGAACACATTACTCCAGGTGAAGTCTCCCAAGAGGGGAATATTATTCTATATTTTAAAGTGAAAGACAGAAAATAGTGAAGTATTCTCCTTGTTTCCTATAAATTTAAGCTTGAAGGTAAAGGATTAATTTGGGATTCACACTATGGTAAAATACGTTGATATGAAATGTATATCAAAATGAATCTATTTCAATAAAAAAACAAGCAAACAAAAAATAAAAACCCAAACCTGTTACAGTAGCACAGATTAACAGATTATTGCTGCTGTCTGATATTTTGTCTATTCACTCTACAGCCTAACACCTTAACAGAAAGTCCAGTTACAAGTTCACCTTTCTAGCTCACATTAAGATTTGTCTGTCCTATGTACCTTAAGAGATCACTTATTTCCCATTAAAGATGTTAAGCATGATCTAACACAGCAGTTACACAAGATTACACAAAACCTTTAACGAGTCAGAACAATGTTAAAAAAAAAAAAAGAACTTTAATAGGAAGTAGACATAACCATGCAATGTGTTTCTGTGAAAACAAAACTTAATATGCACAACTTCCCTTTGGAAAGTGGTGCTAAATGCATGACTTAACTTTTCAAACAATTTGCTTTCAGACGGAGGCACAGAAGACTGAATTTGTTTTACTTTCTGATGCAAAATCCAAAACTGTATTAAAAAATCCTACAATTTCTTATAGGTTAGAAAAGAAGGAAGGAAAGTAGGATGTCAAAGGGCAGAAGAACAATACTTTAAGCTTCAGGCTGATCACACAGTAAATACATGCAGCCATATATAAGTAAAACTTAAACAGAAAATATTTTTACAAGGATTTCCAGATGGTCATTTAAAAGAGTATTATTGCTTTTCCTCAATTCTGTATCAGTGGAATATGTATACACACACACACACTTAGCATAAAAAATAATGAAGAACAATATGTTTGTTTATTTAAAATTCTAATTTTTGTTTGTTTGTTTGTTGCAACTATGATTATTCAGAAAAAATTCTATTTACACTGGATAGAAAATTCAAGGAATAGTGAAAATGACATGTTACTTTAATAGAAGTTTTGAAGATGACTACAGAATCACAGAATCACAGAATGGCCCAGGTTGGAAGAGACCTCTAGGATCTCTCCAACCCCCCTGCCAGGCAGGGCCACCAACCTCCCCATTTAATACTATACCAGGCTGCCCAGGGCCCCATCCAGCCTGGCCTTGAACACCTCCAGGGACAGGGCATCCACAACCTCTCTGGGCCGCCTGTTCCAGCACCTCACCAATCTCATAATAAAGATCTTCCCCCTGACATCCAGCCTAAATCTTCCCTCCTTCAACTTAAAACCATTTTCCCTTGTCCTGCTATTATCTACCCTTTCAATGAGTTGACTCCCCTCCTTTTTATAGGCTCCCTTTAGGTACTGAAAGGCTGCAATGAGGTCACCCCACAGCCTTCTCTTCTCCAGGCCGAACAAGCCCAGCTCCCTCAGCCTGTCTTCGTAGGAGAGGTGTTCCAGCCCTCTGATCATCTTTGTGGCCCTCCTCTGGACCCTCTCCAACAGCTCTCTGTCTTTCTTGCACTGGGGGCTCCAGACCTGGATGCAGTACTCCAGATGGGGTCTCACAGGGAAAGGTAGATTTACACTAGATATCAGGAAGAAATTCTTTACTGTGAGGGTGGTGAGACACTGCAACCTGTTGCCCAGTGAGATTGTGAATGCCCCCTCCCCACACCCGGAAGCATTCAAGGCCAGGCTGGATGGGACTGTGAGCAACCTGGTCTAGAGGGAGGTGTCCCTGCTATAGCAGAGGGGTTGGAACTAGATGATCTAAAAGGTCCCTTCCAACCCAAACCATTTTATGATTTTATGATATACCAGTAATTTGGTGGGTAAAATAAGACAAACACTACTGAGAATAAAAAGATTAAAAATCCAGCCATGTACCTTCTAGTATATCAAGAATTAACACAGTGTTCCTTCGGTGAAAGAGTCAACTGTAATTCTCTTGCAATTCTTAGTGTAAATGAATTTGAATCACATTCATAAGAACCCGTGGAAGGTTCTGCACAGAGAGCACTTCTTAATGACCAATTTATGTAAACACAAAACTATATGACTGAGATTTGTGTCCACTGATATGCTTTTGCTATTCAGTGAAAACTAGTTGCATTTCACATTTTTCTTTTACACCATTGCCCATAAGGCGGCAAGTAAAGATATCCGAACAGCGTTACCAAGCTTCACATCACTGGGGCAAAAGGAGCAAAACCTACTTCAGAAACCTATAGACTCAGACATTTAGAGAAGCTTTCACATCAAAAACAAGCAGCATGCTGCTTCTAAGACTAAACACTTTTACTAATTAAGGGCCCTTCTGATACAAAGCGGGCAATCCAACAGAGTGATAAATACATCTGAAAATCTCGAGGAAGTGAACAGATAACACTGACTATTGTCAGTGACTAATGTCAAGTAGGAAAGAAGGGTTTGATTCTTTTATTTTCTTTTATATATAGATATATATTTCTTTTCTGGAATTTATCACTATTCAACACAACTTAGATAAGCACTGCCAGCTGGAAGCTAATTACATTCAGCTGAACCTAATTATTCAAAACTCTTTAATAAGAGGAGAAGCTATCCTTCTTAAGGAGACACAAGTGTATTGAGCTGAAAATAAGTAAGGAATTTAAAGTTATATAAGGTCTTGCTGTATATAGTGTACCGTTCCTTCTCCTTTTAAATGTGCTGTTAAAACTATGATATGTTCATTATTTCCATGGGGGGAATAAAACAAATCATAGGATTTTCTCATATATTCAGGTGTTGCCATAACTGAGGTGACAATTTTAAATCAGGAAGTTAAGAGCAGCCTTCTCCTTTAGAGGCTTTATGCATCCCTCTTTCTCAGCCACTAGGTCCATATCTGAGGACTAAGGGTCTCTGCTCACACTGGGGGGATGTGGATGCAATGATTGAGTGGGGAGCTGAGAATGAAAAAGTGAAGTTAATCTTGGTAAAAGAGGAATGGGAGAAAGATTGTTCTAATTTATTTCTTGCTAGCAAAACTTATTTTAATTGGCAATAAACTCTTTTATCTTAAGTCATGTCTGTTTTGCCTGTTATTAAGCAATCTCTATTCTTACCTTTACCCATGAGTTTTTTTCTGCCTTATTTTCTTCCTTTGCCCTGTTGAAGAGTGGGAGTGAGAGAGCAGCTGAGTGGGTTTATGGCAGCCAGCCAAGGTAACCCATCATAGTCATTAGGACATTCCAGCACCCTAACAGAGTTTGTGTACTCTCTATCCATCTTAAGGGTTTTTGAAGACCAAAGAGGATAAAGATTTATGCAATCTGCCCTGACTTCGTAGCTGAGATTTAAACAGGAAGTTCAGACAGTAGTCTTCCTTAAGTTCATTGCAACTTGAAGTCTGGAACTCTATTGTAATTCAGATGCTTTTTGTTGAAAGTAAGCTTTTAGTCAGGAATCTTTAATAACAAGAGCTGAGCTCACCTGAAGAAAATTATTCTGAAAACATTCAGTCATCCATCTTGGAAAAAATAGAAATCTCTATAAAATTTGACTGGAGATATAATAACAGGAATATTTAAATCTTAGAATTTAGTTTCAGTCAGAGCTAGAGGTTGTCCCCCTAATATTCTAAGTGTCAAAAATAGATTTATAACAGAACAATGAGGCTGGAGTGGTTCATCATGTCAGCCTGCCAATTTGATGACTAGAATAGGTATTATCTCAAAGGAAGAACATAAAGACAATTACAAACCCAAATGAACCAGAAGCCACAGAACATCTGCACACCCTCTAATAAATTTAAGACCTTTAATGTCACTGGCAGTCTGCCTGGATGTTTGCAGAGAAAGACTGTTGGCTTCCAAAGTTAGTTTGTGAAAAATAGCTTTCATAATTGAGGAAGAAAAACAAAAGAGTGCACAGATTTTTGCTAGTCTTAATAGTGAAGAAATTGCTTTTTGATTCTAAATCAAAAAGTGTAGAGTTAATGCTCTGCACAATGCAGATTCACTCTACTTTTAAATTCACAGATAACACTGTCTTTGATGACTTCCCAGTTACTGTGTAAAAGCTCTGCTATATTATGAATTGAAGATTTTCTGCCATTGTTTGTGCACTGTGTTTGGTACTGCATCGTCCTTTATCATATTTATGTTCCTGTATTCTGATGCCAAACAACAGAAGGTTATATTTTTAGAATCATTTTATATAAAGCAGCATTTCTCTCCAATAAACTGATTTCAGGACAAGGCTGCATTCAAAGTTATCAAGAAAGGTAATCTTATGGCTGATCTAATCTAGGGCTCATAATTATTTTTCACGTCTGGAAACTGTAGCTTATTTGAATTTGTAATGATGATTTCACAGTTGAGTAAAAAAGAATATGAAAATTCTGGTAATAAAAGTAGTGGTAGAAAATTGCTATGTATGTCCTCCTAACCTGTTAAAATCTTCTGGAATAAATTGGGAGGCATAAGTCAATGAGTTGCACAAAGAACAAAGGTTTTATCTTAAATCAGTATGAAAAAGAAAAAAAAAGTAATGATTAATGAGAATAGTCATTATGAGACTTTTATCAGAAATTCATAAAGGAAGAAAAAGTAATTGTATTATTAATTCTGTTAACTGTTTTTATAGGTTTAAATTATTTTTATGAAGATTATTAATTAAACCTTAAATTAAACCTGTGCTGAGGCTTCTCTGAATTGCCAAGAGTAATTTCAGCAGCCGGTTGTATCTGGACCGCACACACACTTATTGAAACATAGCCTTTTCACAGAGTGAAGATAAGCCAGGCATAACTTGAGACACTAGGCCTAGGAAAAGCAGTCTTAAAATTACTTAAATTCTTTTTTTTTTTATTTCATTGTCATAAATTCTGTATATATTCTGTAATTTTAACATCCAGAGGAATGTTGTTTCTTAAGCGAAGTTTCTTTCAGCATTATCTTGAAGACTGGTCATAACTACACCACTCAAGAGCAATATGTGGTTTGTGACATTATCTTCTTGGACAGATTATGAATGTCCATAGTATTTCTTTTCTCTTAAAAATTAAAAAATGAGTGAGCTTAAACATGTTCAATTGAATATAGATTTTTATGGTTAATATTTGATAAAATATTGTTAACCAAGTGTATCTAAACTGAATTCAATAATACTACATTAAGAAAAGAAAAAGGAGAAGGAGGAACTGTACACATAGTCTTCTCTGCAAGATTTTTTACATGGATAATATTGTGGTGTTATAAAATAAAATATATTCTTCTTAACATCTCAATCTTCTTGAGACAAAAACAATTTTAAGATTGCTTATCTTCTCCCACAAATATCCTTGAGAATATGCAAAACAAAGTGCATTGTACTTGCCATCAGAAACTCATTCAACTGTTATCAGTCAGCTGTTTCAGAGCCTTGTAGTGTGACCGTTAATAACTGTCCATAAAAGTACAGTAAATACAGGCATAAAATATGAGACTGCTTATAAATATGTAAATTATCTCAAAAGTTTTAAAATATCTGAGACCAAAGATTTTTCAATATAATAAATCCCGATCTCATTTTAGAAGAGCTAGTTCTAGTTGAATTCATTATTTAGTTATAATCTTTCCACTACAGAAAATGCCAGAGGAGTTTTCAAGATCATCTCAGGCCCTTTGGTGAAGTGGTGGTATTCAACTCTAATGGCAAGCTTTTCTTGCAAAGTCTGCCTTTTTATTTATTTACTTATTTATTTATTTCGTTCCCGTGAAAAGGCAATAGAAATCTGATGAATACTCAATATTAAAGTTTTTAAACAGTCAATAATAATAATAATAACATAGGAATAAAATAGGCATATTAAATTGAGTAAAATACATAAAATTGATCATACACAAAGTGTCTTTTTAGTGTGAATATTTCTGATTTATGATAAGAAAAGCTCTTGTAAGGAAATGTGTCCAATCATTATACACCTTGCACATGTTGGTAAGATGAGTTCACTACTCTCTTGTGTTCTCTTCAGAGGAGAGTTTAACATGCAGTTCCTTAAACACTGTAGGATCAGAAAGCAAACAACATCAGAACAAGAAGTGCAAATCTTTCTGTTATCCAGATCTGAATTATTCAGTTTTTCATGGGGTTTACCCCATGATATTTGCCAAGTCTGTATGGAGCAGATATCATCTCCATTTTATAGTGCCAATTTGCCTAAAAACAATCGCTTAGATTCCTCCAAATATGATTACCTTCTTTAAGCTTTCCTTTTTGTCATATTGTTTATATGTGACTGACCTAATGAGTGTGTAAATGGCAGTTATTGAATACAAATAGTAATTGTTCAGCCCAATTATGCACAACTATTTCTTTCATGTTCTCTATAGTCTCATTGTATCTACTTCGCTAGCTTATTAGAAGTATCTGGAGAAAAAAACAGAGGTCTATTTCATGTAGAGCTACTTTGGTAAGAACTTTTTTATAAAGTGCTTAATATTCTGCAGTCATATTACTGCTTCCTCGAAAACACAGCATTACTTCAAAAATGTCCATGCTAAACAAAGTTTACTCAAGGTCATGACATTTAAGGAGGCACTTGGATATCCTTCAAGGTTTACTGGATACACTGAAATGTGTACCTTACATAAAAACATAAATATTTTTATTATAGAATGGAATTCTTTTTCTTAAACAATAGGAAGGAAATTAATTAAGATTATTTTACAATTTTTACAGTGCTGCTTTCCCTTTTTCTACCACCTTCTCTGTGATGTTAAAGATCTGAACAACAGAAAAATGTACTTGGGAATACAGATAATCTTTTTAAATAATGGATTCATGCCTGCGGTGAAAAGAAATCCCCACACTGAAACAAGGATTTAAACTCATATTTTCATAGATATTTTACTGGAAAAAAAGCTTTTTTTAAATAAGGAATTTTTTTTTTCAGTGAAATACTTAAATCTTCATAGTAGTTTCATACATCATAAATATTTCTTTGAATTCTTGAAATGTGGAAATGTTAATTGAAATGAATATCTAGAACTAAATGCTAGTGATCCCTCCTTTGACATTTAAATGCTTTCTAGAAAAGCTATTTGTATGTCCAATGAGCCAGAAATCTCAGGGAAAATAAGAGATGCCATTTCTAACTGTTAGATATGAAGTAGGAAATAAATTTATAATTCTCCGAATTGTTTTTCTATCTATTAATATTTCACAGAATCATAGAATCATGGGATCATAGAATGGCTTGGGTTGGAAGGTATCCCAAGGATCATCAAGTTCCAAACCCCCTGTCACAGGCAGGGCTGCCAACTTCCAGACCTGATAATAGACCAGGTTGCCCAGGGCCCCATCCAAACTGGTCTTGAACACCTCCAGGGATAGAGCATCCACAACCTCTCTGGGCAGCTTGTTCCAGTGCCTCACCGCTCTCTCTGTAAATAACTTCCCCCTGACATCCAATCTAAACCTTCTCTCCTTGAGCTTAAAACCATTCCCCCTTGTCCTATCACTGTCTACCCTTGTAAAATGCTGATTCCCCTCATTTTTATTATCCCCTTTTAAATACTAGAAGGCTGCAATGAGGTCTCCTCACAGCCTTCATTTTCTCCAGGCTGAACAAGCCCAGCTCCCGCTGGTCATCTTCGTGGCCCTCCTCTAGACCAACAGCTCCACATCTTTCCTGTATTGAGGGCCTGTATGGGAACTGTTGAATCACGGCCTGAACCTCTGATTAACCGCCTGAGGCAAGCGCTGAGTCAGCCATGGGAGCACAGGTGAAGGCAATTCACCTGTGTGCCCTGAAGGGGTGGAGCCAGGCTCCACCTCTCCTAGACCCCATTTAAGGGCTGACTTCCACTGAGGAAGGATCTCTTCCTGGAGATTGCTCTTTGTGGAGTCTTGTGAGCCTACAACACTGATGAGTGCCCTTCGTTTATATTTGATTATCTTTTCTAACGTAGTAATCTTACTAGCCTGACTCCCCTGTATACTATATAACATCTTATACTTATTAACCTTACCGGGCCCCAGGCCTGGATGGAGTACTTCAGGTGGGTTCTCATGAAGACAGAGTAGAGAGGAACAATCACCTCCCTGTCCCTGCTGGCCACCCCTCTTCTGATGGAGGCCAGGATGCCATTGGCCTTCTGAGCTGTAAGAGCACAATGTTGGCTCATGTTCAGTTTTTCGTCCACTAGGACCTCCAGGTCCTTCTTTGCAGGGCTACTCTCAAGGAGTTCTTCTCCCAGTTGTATATGTATCTAGGATTACTCTGACCCAAGTGCAAAACGTTGCACTTTGATATGTTGAACTTAATTAGTTTTACATTTCCTGTGTTCATGACCATCAAAAGTTTCAAAGATCTGTCAGTACAATAGAGATGATCAAACTGAAATTAGATTTCTCAGTATGTAGACATGATTTATTAGTAATGTCAAAAAAAAAAAAAAAAAGATCAGAGTTGTTATTTCTGAGTGCTTAATTCAAATCATATTGAAACAACATGTACATGACTACAAGGACAATGCTTAAGGCATTAAGACTGCTTAGGCAGTCTTTTTACTGACGTCAAGGAATTTGTTAGTTTTCCCTCCTCACATCTGACTTTTGTTTGCTGGTGTTCTGTGTTATTAGGATCTTTGACTACAAATGACTAGATATACTCCAAATCTTGTTTGTTAAAGATGCATTTTATAATGCTATATTTAAATTTGTTGCCAAATCATAGAATCATTCCAGTTGGAATAGACCTCTGAGATCATCTAGTCCAACTATCCACCTACCACTAATAATGCCCTCTAAATCATATCCCTAAGTACATCTACACATTTCTTGAACACTTCTAGGGATGTTGACTCCACTGTCTCCCTCAGAAACCTGTTCCAGTGCCTCATCACTCTCTTGGAGAAGTTTTTCCTAATATCCAGCCTGAACCTTCCCTCGCTCAACTTGAGATCGTTCCCTCTAGTCCAATTGCCAGTTACATGGGAGTAGCCCCCACCTCACCACAACCTCCTTTCAAGCAGTTGTAGAGAACAATAAGTTCTCCCCTGAGCCTCCTCTTCTCCAGACCAAACAATCACAGTTATCTCAGCTGTTCCTCTTAAGTGATGTGTTTCAGACCATTTACCAGCTGGGCACCCCTCTTAACTTTCTCCAAGGCCTCACTGTCTTTACTGTAGTGAGGGGCCCAAAATTGAACACAGTCATGTGCAGCCTTCACCAGAGCTGAGTACAGAGGGATAATCACTTCCTTGCTCGACTGGCAGCACTACTTTGGATACAAACCAGGATGCCATTGGCCTTCTTGGCTACCTGGACACACTGCTGGTTCATGTTCAGCCGAACATATATCAAAATCTCCAGGTCCTTTTTCTCTGCAGTCTTTCAGACTCTGCCTCAAGCCTGTAGCATTGCCTGGGTTTATTGTGGCCAAAGTGCAGGACCTGGCACTTGGTCTCGTTAAACTTCATCCTACTGGCCTCAGCACAGTGATCCAGCCTGTCTAGATCCCTCTGTAGGCCCTTTCTACCCCCAGACAGATCAGTACTTCCTGCCAGCTTGGTGTAATCTGCAAACTTACTGAGATCCGTCTGGACGGCATCCCTTTCTTCTGTTGTGTCAAGTGCTTCACACAGATTGGTGTTGTCAGCAAACTTGCTGAGAGTACACTTGATTCCAGTGTGTTGATGATAAAGATTCTGAAGAGCACTGGTCCTAAGATGGACCCCTGGAAGATACACTTGGGACTGGCCTCCACCTGGACATAGAGCTCTTGACAGTAGCCCCCTGGCTGTGACCATCCAACCAATTCTTTATCCACATAACAGTCCATTCTTCAAATCCATATCTCTTCAATTTAGAGATAAGGATGCAGTGAGGGACAATATCAAAGGCCTTGTACAAGTCCAGGTGTATGACATCAGTTAACCTGCCTTTATCCATCAGTGTTGTCACTCCACCACAGAAGACCACCACATTTGTAAAGCACAATCTACTCTAGGTGAAGCCATGCTGGCTGTCTTGGATCACCTCCTCATCTCTCATGTGCCTTAACATCTCTTCCAGGAGGATTTGCTCATGATCTTTGCAGGCACAGATCTGAGGCTTTTTTTTTTTTTTTTTTTTTTAAATATATGAATTTTTATAGTTTGTTGAAATTTTTTTACACCATCATTCTGAAACTTGTTCTTTGGAGGAAAAAAATCCTTCACATGGAATATTTTCCTTACAACATAATTGTAGTTAAAAAATTCATCTTTTTTTTTTTTTTTTTTTTTTTTTCTGTTGTTACACTATGAACAAGCACCACAATTAAATCATGAGTGAGTTACGGAAGTTGGAGCAAGCTGCTCATTAAGCAAAGGTATTATATAACACCTACAATCCAGGACATTTTGATTTTTACCCCAGGGTTTCAGAAAATGCCCACCATTGAAGGCTGACTGAGACTATGGAAGGATGGATAGAAAGTTATTGAAACCTATTTTTTATCCAGCTCTGGATGCAGAAGAAATCATCTGGTTTGGCTAAACTTCAAGTTCTTGCCACATTCAGGACCCAGCTTCAGCAGACTTGGCTGATTTGAGTGAGATTAATGACGTTTCACAGTTATCCACTAGGAAACTCCTCCCTTAAAACAGTTACCCTGATTTCCCACTCTTTCTCACCAGCACAACAAAAAGCTGGTCTTTTATGTTATTCAGCCAATTACACCTGAAAACCCACATCAGAGAAGGAGCCAAACTGAGGTATGACAAACTGATGGAAGTAAGAAACAGTTGAGCGTGCAGAGATGGCATTGTAGCAGGAAAATATACAGCAGAGTAGAAGAAACTTTTTGTGCAATAAACCCACTCAGATTTCCAACAAGTCAAATCTAATGCACCACTTTCAACATTAGCTGTTCTTGTCTTCAGACAAATGAGTCATACTGTCAGCACTTCAGCACTCCACTTATGACAGAAAGGATTCCCAGTTCCACTGACACGTAGGTGCACAAATTTCTTGCTCAGCATTAAGTATGACACCTCACTTTATAAGGCTCTGTAGAAATGCAGGAAGGTGAGGTGCCAGTTTTGACTTCTGCTTAGATTTCAGATTTGTGCTTTAATGAGAAGATAAGATCTCATACCATTCTTTGTTACATTTCATCCACTGTGTTTGAGGTTTTACTGTAGTTTCTTACTATGTCAGAATTTGATTTACTCATGTGCATGAAAATCTACAAATTCTAGTACAATACTTAGTCACATAAGAAAGGGAAGAAAGTCATATAACTACACATCCACTGTATATAGGGGATAAGATTTTAGATTAAAATGAAAAATGAGTGAAAATCTACTGATATGTTAAAGACATACAGATTTTTCTCCTTCATAAAAACACTTAAACGAAAGCAATTTCCCCAGTAATCAGCAAAACTTTATTGGCTCCTGAAGGAAGAACTTGAGAGCATTTCTTTGATGTTTCATTAAATTAGTGTTGGATAAGAATTTCAAGGCATTAAATGTCTGAGACTTGACTGAAAGGAAATCCTGCTCAAGCAGCCTTTTCCATCCATTGTGAACCCATTTAAATCTTGATTGTGTCATAAAAGTAAGATTCTGAAGAGTATAATCAAAATATTTTTCAATGAACTGGAATATTCATAAATCATTCAACATTTTTTAATATGAAAAAACTTCTGCAACTACATATGTGGTTAGCCAAGACTTTTAATGATTTTACTGAATACAATGAGAAATTTGGAACGTGAGACAAGCCTTGTCAATGTCTTTCAGCTATTTCTATTTAAACAGAGTATGACAATCTGTTGGTTTTATCATTTGAAGATATATTTAACTCACTCCAGGCTAACTGGATCTGACCTATTTCCATTGACTTATCAGACATTTTTTCTCTCATCTGCAGGAACACAAGAAGGACAAAGAAATTTGTTTTCCTAGAATTTCCAAGGAATGACACAATTAGAAAAACATTGATAGGAGCTATGCCTCTGTCTATGTGCAGAATAAGTTTCAGTCATGACCTCTCAAAGCTGTAGATGACCAAAATCTTTGGTGAAATGTATTTCTTGTCATTATTAATAAAGTGTTATTTAGAATTCCATGGATAGATAAGTACAAGAGAACAAAACCCTGAGGACAGATTCTGGGCTGACATAAATTAGTACACTTCCACTGTCTGTAGTGAGATTAGGCCAATTTATACCAGTTGAATATCTGCTCAGTGTTACACCAAGACTGACTGACAATGTTACTTTTACAAGTTTAATAAGAGGTCTTCAAACTGCTTCAGAGTTAAATTTTTCTTCTTGTACACTAGCATGTTTCCACCAATTTTAGGAGATAATAATTTTTTATTCTAATTTTCAGGCTTGTTCAGTCCTGGAGCATTTGTTACTGTAGCTTCATGTATTTTTAGTATAGTGTTAAAGCTGAGGGGCATAATTTAATTACATGATCATGTACTAGGTTGGTATCTTTTTCCTTTAGGGTAATGGTATTTTCATAACTAATTTATGATAGCAACTGTGAAACTGCATATATTTTAAAGATTCACTGTTTTGTACGTGAATTTCTTAATCACTGAAGGGAAAAGATCTGTTAAATTATAAATCATTAATTTTCTTTCTTTATTTGTATCCATGTGATCTCTTCCCAGTTGTGTTCCAGATCACTATGGGAGGATTGTCTTTGGATGGTAGAATATTGCGCAAGAGATTTCTTATATCACTACAGAAGAAGAAAAAACAAATGGCTGTATTCTAAAAGTGGCCAGACATAGAAACAATAGATAATATCACTTTAAATATTGGTAGAATCTTATCCATATACTTAAAAGTTGCCGGGTGAAGGTATGCAGAAGAGGCTAGAGAGAGATTTTAGGTAAGTTTGCAGACTTAATTTCCTAAGTGATCACAGAATCACAGAATCACAGAATCACTAAGGTTGGAAAAGACCTATAAGATCATCCAGTCCAACCATCCACCTATCACCAATGGTTCTCGCTAAACCATATCCCTCAACACAACATCCAAACGTTCCTTGAACACCTCCAGGGTCGGTGACTCCACTACCTCCCTGGGCAGCCCATTCCAGTGCCTGACCACTCTTTCAGAGAAGTAGTATTTCCTAATATCCAGCCTGAATCTTCCCTGGCGCAGCTTGAAACCATTCCCTCTAGTCCTATCACCAGTTTCACGAGAGAAGAGGCCGACCCCCAGCTCACTACAACCTCCCTTCAGGTAGTTATAGAGAGCAATAAGGTTTCCCCTGAGCCTCCTCTTCTCCAGACTGAACAATCCCAGCTCCCTCAGCCGCTCCTCATAAGGCCTGTGCTCCAGACCCCTCACCAGCTTTGTTGCCCTTCTTTGAACACGCTCCAGGGCCTCAATGTCTTTCTTGCAGTGAGGGGCCCAGAACTGGACACAGTACTCAAGGTGCGGCCTCACCAGAGCTGAGTACAGGGGGACAATTACTTCCCTGCTCCTGCTGGTCACACTACTTCTGATACAAGCCAGGATGCCATTGGCCTTCTTGGCCACCCAGGCACACTGCTGGCTCATGTTCAGCTGAGCGTCAATCAACACCCCCAGGTCCATTTCCTCTACACAGTCTTCTAGCCACTCCACCCCAAGCCTGTAGCGTTGCTTGGGGTTGCTGTGGCCAAAGTGTAGGACCCGACATTTGGTCTTATTAAACCTCATCCCATTGGCTTCAGCCCAGCTATCCAGCCTGTCCAGATCCCTCTGTAGGGCCTCGCTACCCCCAGGCAGATCGACACTTCCAGCCAACTTGGTGTCATCTGCAAACTTACTCAATGCCCTCATCCAGGTCATCAATAAAGATATTGAAGAGGACAGGCCCCAGCACCGACCCCTGGGGAACACCACTCGTGACCAGTTGCCAGCTGGATTTAGCTCCATTGACCACCAATGATCCAGGGGTAACAATGATATTTTCAGTGCATGAACCACACTGGGGGGACTGTGAAATACTACACTTATGCTAAAATCTGAGGTTACCAAATGGAGTTCTAATATTTTATAAATTTTGTGAAAAATATTATTTCTTGCCCATGGCTTTTAATATTTGGAATAGTTTGGAGAACATTTGAAATATAAGCTATTGAAAAGGTTAACAACAGAGTTAGGATTCAGTATATGTATCTTATATGTGTATATAGACATTTTGCCAAATAAATAAAAGATTTAATCAAAAGCAATTGTTATGTGCAGTCAAAGATATCGCATAACCTTTCCTCAAGTTGTTCTGTATATCCATAAATAAAAAGTTGAGTAATTTAAAAGCCATACACTTAACATTCTAAAGCATTTCCTATTTCAAAACCTTTTTTCAAACTACATAATGACTGGGCAATTCGTCCGGTGTTTCTGTAATCTCAGAAGAATGAACAGGATAAATACATAGATCAAAAAGGGGGCACACAGCTCTCCAGAGAACAATTAGTGATCATTTGCACATTCTCTATAATACAAATATAAAATAAAAGCAACTGATGGTTGAATTCTGCTCTATTGCTTCCCAGAATACATAACAAAAAAATATAATTTCTCAGAAGACAGTGTCAATCAGCATGAGCAGTTCCAAATTTGAAGACATTTATTCTTATATCCTGTGCATTCCTTATGCATAGAATGCATAGAATATACATACATATATCTGCATTTTGGGCATATATATTTATTTTTCATTTTATTAATGACAATAGACAAATTTTCACATGTATGTTCTCACACTTTCGAATTTCTTCTGGGTAAGAGTCTATTGATGAAATTTACAACTTTTGATTCAGATAAAAAAAATCCAAAATCCAAAATGATACTAATAAACCCTCTCCTTTTTTCTAGGTAGGTGAGCATATGTCTTCTGCAGACAGTTTCAAAATTTGCCTGGATCAAGGACCAAGAATTCCTTCCCCTTTCCAGAACTTTCATATAATCTTCCTCAATCTAATCCCTATCCTGCCCATCCCACTAACACTATTTTCACAATAATCTCTGTGATTTGACAGTTGTCTTGTTTATGGGTATGTTCTTGTAATTCTCCTGTCAGTTTGCTTTTTTTCCTATCTGTATATTCCTCATCCCCACCCACACCACACCACACCAGCCCCTCCTTCTGGACCCTATCTTCATCACCCTGGCTCCACTGGATGCTGGATGACTGTGGGGTTGCACCTGTTGGTCACAGCTAGGACTGGGGCTACCCACTGCACCCAGTTTGTCCACCTTGACAAACAGCTTGGATCAGTCTGCTGCTTAACAGTGAAGTTACTGAGACTTAAAAAAGAAGATTTGTTATTTTCAGTGTCAAGCGTAAGAAGGCATCAGTACTAGGTAAAAATGTTTTTACAAGGTGTGCAAAGTAGCCTTATATTTCAGGCAAATTTATAAAATTGTGTATTCTGATATTTGCATACTTCATATTCAGAGAAAATACATCTGATGCTATATTGGCTCAAACTAAATCATGCTATGCATATTTGCTTGGAATTGAGCTCCGGTGTAAACTCAGTATTAAAATTGTGTCTGTCATATGAAGTAACATTGAATATATAGTTTCCATAAGAAGATGAATTATTTTTACCAGTTCTTAGGAATTTTCAAGTGATATCATCTGGTGTGCCATCTACATCTGGTATTTGAGAAATCTTTAAAAGAATTTAAATAGAAAGATACACCTTAAATCTGATTTACTTCCAATTTACTGCAAGAGATACTGACCCCTAGGATTCTGTGACTTCATTTTTACTGACATAACATTTTTATGCAAGTGAAGTTTATGGCATGAAGCTCTATATCAAGAAGCACAGTTTCTAGGTTAGTCTACTTAGATAAAAGTAATTTTAAAAACTGAAACTGCCAGTGTTCCTTTAGAAGAAATTTCCAGTTTTACTGTGGGTTCACTGACAATTACATAGCCAGTTCCTTGACCACAGATGCTTGGTGTTTATATTTCCTGAACAATATCCAATTAAAAGCTTACCATCTGTCATAAATCTTCGTCTCCATGCAGCTTTCAATGCAAGTGATGTACATTAGCATTCAAATCTCAGCCTGTCTTTCATTCACCGTTGTCAAGAAATCAAGACATTCTTTTACTGGGAATTTTTCAAAAAGTCTATAGTTAGTTTGTTTTATGGGGCTTTATCTAGCTATAGCTAGAGGCTCAAAGGTTCTTAAAGAAACTTGGAATGGAGCTTGGTATATTCAAACAGTATTGATAATCCCACTGCAGATTTGGCAGATCTGGGGGCCAGTTGGATTTTTCGAGGAAAATACTGAATGGATTTCTGTCAATTTCAGAAAATTATTGTAAATAAAAATTATTTGGATTTGGAAGCATGGAAGATATTTTAGAAATAAATTTTATAGACAGGGAGTGCTTGGTCCTGCAGAAAATTTTTAGCATTTATTTTATGTAAAATAAATATTGAAAGTTGGAACTATATATATATATATATATATATACATACATACATACTTTTTCTAAAAACCAGTTTGTTTGTTTGTTTGTTTGCTTGTTTGTTTTTAATCAGCATATGAGCTTATATTTGTTTTCTGGGGCAAGAACTCTATTCTTTTAGTTAGAAAAAAGACAAAGACACTGAAGATTCTACTGGCACTTATGTCAACCTATGGTGTCCATAGGGCTGGCAGATATTCAGAGGATCTGCAGTAGTTCCTGCAACTGAAGCGAGGCCAAATGGAACTAGATGCCCACTCATACAGAATGGAATCCTTCTGTAGATGGTACTTCATTGTGATCTCATTCTCTCTCTCCTCTAGTGCTGGCTATATTGTCCAGACCTCTACTGACTGTAACTTAATATTACAATATGATTTCTGCTCAGATTGGAAATACAAAAATGTTAAAACCTAGAAAGAGTAGGGGCTTTCATGTATTTTGTTTGGTGAGCTTGAATAAAATGTGCTTTTATTTTTCTGTGTTGGCCGACAAATTGTACCATTCCTCATGATCTAACAACTGCTTCCTACAAATATAGGAAAGGCTTGAATTATTTTTTTTCTTGGTAAATAATTTGTTATAACATTCTCCCATGTTATTTGGCTCGAACAAGAGAGGGATAATGTAATATAAGCCAAAATCATGACTGTAAGAACATTTACATGTAAAAGTAAGTCACTTCATAATACGAAAAAGTTCGTTCCCAGAACAGTAATTGATGATTGCAATTTAAACTTAAAGGAAATATGCACAAATGAAAAGACTCAGAAATATTTATCCACTCCGAATCTCAAAATGTAGCCATTTATTAGGATTAACATACCAAGACTTTCTAGGTGCTTCAGAAGAAAATAGGTACAAAGATATGGCTGGATCCAAATAAAAGACTTTGAAACCTCAAGGATTCAAGTCCGTAAAACACACTTTTTAGATTCCTGAGTTGGTCATGAGCCAGCAGTGTGCCCTTGTGGCCAAGAAGGTCATGGTATGCTGGAGTGCATTAAAAAGAGCATAGAAATAGACTAGAGGGTTATTTTACAAGATTAGTTATTCAGCATAACAAATCTGACTTCAGCAACTCCTCACTATTCATAATTTCTGAAGGTAGTGCATGCAGAGTAAGGGTTTTTTTTGTTTGTTTGCTTTCGCTGTGGTTTTGTTTTTAAATAAACCAGAATAATAGTTTCATAACTATTCGCTTTGAGATGGAAACTTGGAATTAAATATTTTTTTTCCTATGCTGTTTATTAAATCTGGTGAGAAAGTGTTTTAAATGTTTTCAATATTTTAATTTTAATATTTTAAATATTTTTAAATATTCAAGCTGACATATGTTTTATTTCTATATTTTGCCTATTAGCAGAAATATTTTGTTCCCTTGGCCTTGGCAACTACGTTGTCAAAAATATATTTTCTTAGTCTGTGTGGCTATAGTTTTATATTCCCCTAAATACACGTACATGTAATCTTCGAGTTGAAGTACTATAGATAAGCTTTTCAGAATGTTGTTAAGATACCCTACTAGTGTCATTCACAGTAGCTGTAAACATTAAACAAGTTTAATTCTCAGGGTAATCACTAGTTGTATGGGAACTGTTGAATCACGGCCTGAGCTTCTGATTAACCACCTGAGGCAAGCGCTGAGTCAGCCATGGGAGCACAGGTGAAGGCAATTCACCTGTGTGCCCTGAAGGGGTGGAGCCAGGCTCCATCTCTCCTAGACCCCATTTAAGGGCCGACTTCCACTGAGGAAGGATCTCTTCCTGGAGATTGCTCTTTGTGGAGTCTTGTGAGCCTACAACACTGATGAGTGCCCTTCTTTTATATTTGATTATCTTTTCTAACGTAGTAATCTTACTAGCCTGACTCCCCTGTATACTATATAACATCTTATACTTATTAACCTTACAATAGTGTTACACTAGTAGTAGTGTTAACTAGTTGTTATGTGACTCACTATGTAAATATAAGTAACTTCTCTATTGTAATTTATATATTTTTAAGTGTACGTGTGTATTTTTCAGAAATTTCACATCCTATTGGAATAAATTTTCCCCAGTTCTATACACACTATCCTAAACACTAAAATATAAGTTAATTGACCTAGTTTTTCTTTGTGTTGTAGACACAAACCTTCAGTGGTCTGAAAAATATGTATAATTTTGTATAACTTTTAACAAAAAAGTACACTTTCTTTTTAATAAAGAACAATAATATTGAACTAGATATTTTTTTAGTTCATGGGGGAGTCAACTGTCTAATTTAAAATCTCATTTTGATTTCCAGTTATCAGTGAGCAAGATGGAAAAGACTCTACAAGAGAATAGCTGGGTAAAATACACTGCTTACAGCACAATAGGGAGGCAAAAAAAAGTGTAANTTGAGTTAAGGGCTAGAATGGCATAACGGATCTTTAACCTCTAACTTTGATGAAGAATTCCCAAACTACAAAATAACAAACAATTGCCTTCTGCCTCTCTCTTATAAGCTAGCATTCTCCACTGGAGAAGTACTGTTACCACATGACTGAAAATTCTTGTATTAAAATTGTTGTATCAAACTTTTAGCTTTATAACTTTCCTCCTCAGTATTCCATATATTTTCTTTAGTTGGCCATTTTTATTCAACCATGGTTAATTACAGACATAAAATATAATCCTACACATATAAATTGATGACATACTTAGGTCGCTCCAAAAATAATGCTTCCTATTTATTTCCATAAAACTACGATATGAAGGGCACAATAACACTACATGATAGTGTTTTTTAGCTGAGAATTTGCACTATTTTTCAACATAGTCACCACTGTGAACTACGCATTTTTGGCAGCACTGAACAAAACCTGCATGCTGCACTTGTAAAAATCTGCATGGCAGTCCAGAAAATGGTTTGTTTTTCACTTTGCTGTTGCCACTGCTGAAATGCACCACCCACCACCTCACTGTGCTCACGCCTAGTGTTTGGTTTTCATAAATGTTCAGCAGCTTCAATGAATGTTAATGAGTGCAATTTTTTCCAGAAGAAGGAATTCAGTGGCATACCTTTACTTCATACGCACTTCTATGTCAGATGCCATTTTGTCATACTGCTCTTCTGCTGCCATCTGTCACGCGGCAATAAAATGCAGTGGAATATTGGTGCAAATACTCAGCCTCAACTGCCATACTATCAACATCTGCCTCTGATGTCGTGGGCTTCAAGCACAGTCTTTTCTGACTTCTAATTAGAAAATTAATTCAATCTTGTTGAAGAACAATGATAAGTTATAAATTTTTCTGTAGTGCCCAGCTCATCCTTTTTTCCTATATTTTTCTGGTATTCTTATTTATTGATTGATTAATTTTTCATTAATCTTTCTATTTTCCTGGTGAATGAACTTCACACTGCTGGCAGAGATGCTAACTGCTAGCTATGAAAAATTACTTTTCAATCTTAGCACATGCAGTCATTAAACACAAAAAGTGCAGTATAAAATATTATCCCTATAAATTCAAAATATATTGATCTTCGTTGGCTGTGTTTCAAAACCTATAAAAGAAATCACAGTGTGCCAGAAATTAAGATATCTTTAGGAACAATAAAAATAGATAACTTTCTTTTCTATGAAATCTTTCTACAGATTTCATATAACAAAACTTCATAACAATATGATATAATTCTGTGTGACTGAAAGAGGTGGTACCTGCAGGTGAATGTCCATATGGGCCAGATAGAGAGATTCTCTGTAGGCCAAAAGTCACTAAAGTTTATGTTTTGGAAAAGCACTTTCCCAGCATCCTTTCATTTTGACTCAGATTGTCCAGGTGGAAACTAAATCTTTTGTTGCATCTTTTAGGAGATGTAAGGATACATCTATTCACCAAACACACTTGCTGTGCCTACACCTTCATCAGATTTTCAAAGTTGAAGAGCAATGATGAATAGCAAGGTGGTAAGACTGTGCTTAGTCCAATTTAATTCTTTGAGACTGTTGTGATGATGTTGCATGTGTCTCAGTGTATAATGAACTAGCATCTGCATTACAGATAAAGCTGCATTTGAGGATTCAGTCCATGTGCCTATTTGGCAGTGCTCACAGATGATGATATGAGGATAGGCTGAAATTTATCACTACAAAGTTGACATCTCTACTATCTAGTGACTTTTCTCATGGAAAATGCAGGGTTTTTTTTTTTTAACTTTGTTTTTAATTCACCTTCTAGTTTTGTTTAAAGTGCCACTTGAAAATTATTTAACGCTTTCTTGTTTGATGTTTGTAACTGTGTAAAATTCCATAAAACAAAAGAAGCTGAATAACTGATTAAAAGATATTACACAAGTCTCTGTGACTTTAAGGTCCCATATTAAAGAAAATATGAATTTATCTGTATTGTTTGAGACAGAGATGTCATGGTGTTAAAGGCCAAATTAATACAATAAATATTTCTTAGTATCAGAGTTTTAACCAGAATAAATGTATGTAATTAAAAAAATAAAAAAAAAACATGTAAAATTGAAAATGTGCCTCTGAAATATTTTCAAAATTGACTCCTTGTTTTCTTTCCTATGTATTTAACTCCTAAAACTGCATAATTTTCAACTGTCATTTACAGCCTATTCGCATGTACGGCTTTCTCCATCTGGCATTATTGTATTACATTCATTTTTGTTCATTCATGGAATTTGTTTTTGTTTCCACTTCATTTTGTTTTTTGATATACATTTTTTCTTTCTTTCTGCCAAAGGCTAACTGGGAGAGGGAAAAAAATGTCAAGACCAAAATCAAACAAGACCAAAGAGAACTTTTGTTCTGTGGCTTTCTACAGACTTTTTGGTCCTCATCTGTAGTATGAATAAGTATTGAAAATGAGTTTACATTGTAATAATTGTTTCTTGAATAGCATAATTTCAGGACCTGTATTTGCCATACAGCTTGCTAATTTGCAAACAGCATGCTAATTCATCTATTCTGTCCTTCATCATCAGTCAAATAACTTCCAAACTTTCTATACAATTGTACAAACATTCACTTATCAATTGTAAAAGTGTCAGGAAACAAAATTGATGAAGAAATTCAGTTAAAAAAAAAAAAGAGAATGAAATAAAGCATAACAGACAAGGCAGAAATGGTGACTACATAAATGTGAAACTGACTACTGATCACTTGAGAAGGAATAGATGGAAAAGAGAAGACTCATTAGAATGGTTCATATACATGGATTGTGTCATTAGGGACATGTCTATCAGTTTATAAAAATCAGAATAAATAAAAATAGTAGCTAGAGAGGAGGTTGTGTCTTGGACACAGCCCTCAGCAGGTAAAGCGATGTTACGCTATCTTTTGGGATAGGAAAGGGGTGATCCTTCTAGACTTTTTGAACCCAGAGAAACCATCAACTGATCACTAAATCACAGAGCTGAAATTGAAGATTTGAACATCCAGAGTCTTTCCCTTGCAACACGATAGTGCCAGACCCATACCAGTTTGAAGACTATGAAGCACACTGCTAGTCTTAGCTAGACTGTCCTACTGAATTAAGGAAAGTAAATTAGGCTAAAAGTTATGTGCCTTCATGAGGTGTTGAATCGGCAGCTGCAGATTTGACCTTGTTAAGCCAGGTTCTCGCTGCAGATTACAGATGCTTTTCTACAGACTTAGACAATTAGTGCAAACAGTGGGTCTCCTGTTTTTTTTTTGTTGTTGTTGTTTGTGGTTTTGTTTTTGTTTTTTTTTTTTTTTCAAATAATATAGTTAGCCATCCTATATCTGGAATGCAAGGTAGCAGGCTCAAACAATAAAACCACAAATTAACGAAGAAGCAGTGGATTGGTGAATGGAGTTGTGGCCGATGAGACGACCAACCAGAGCCAGCCAAGCGTCCTCCATCCTAACCCAAGCCCAAGAAAATAACACAATGACCTTCATGAGAAAGACCACCGAGAGATATTTATGTGTAAAAGAGCTGAGACTTGGGGCGAAGGGGGGATATCAATCATTTTGGGGACTCATTGTAATAACTCAGCCTTTTCTTAGACATCTACTGCATATGTAAGCAGCTTGCTCTTTAAGCATGAGCCTTTCTTGCCCTCTGGTATGCAGGCTAGGTGGGAATATCCCCCCTGCATCCAGCGTGTGCGCAGCACTGATTAAATATACCTGCTTTATAACTACTCTATGGTTATAGTGTTTGATTTCTGCACGTCAATTTGGTGAGCCAGGCAGGAGACTCTTTGCTGAGCCGTGGAGCTGGTCAGCCCGGGGGACACTTCTGACGCCCCCTGAGAGATTCTCAGAGAAGACTCCCCCAGGCCAACACATCCACTGCAGAGCAGAGAAAGAGCCCCGGCTGCGGACAAGGTATGTTGGGAATGGAGAACCTGTAAGTCATGAGGAGATGTCCTAAGTGGGGTATGAAGGAGCGTATGCTCCCCCCCCCCGAGGAACGTGAGCTCACAGGTAAGGTTGCTGGCTGGGGTGGGAAGGCTGCTTGGGGAACCTCTCATGGGGGCCCATAGGTTCAAGGGAATCTACGGGAACCGATCGATTGGTAATTCGGACTCTCGTGTGCCTGGGAGGGTGTTTGGAGCAAATGTCTGAATAGTTTTTATTTTCTTTGTTCTTTTCTCTGGCCAGCTGTAGGAATTACAGTAGTAATTGCTGTAATTGCTCAGTGCTTGTGCTGCAAAATGCTTCCTTCGGGATCCCACTCCTTGTATAACTAACTGTATTAGTTATTGTCACTGTCTTTGTAATTGTTAAATGTTTGTGTTGTAAAATCATTACTTGTGGAATTCCATTCCCTGTTTAAAATACACTTGTCTTGCTGGAAGATGTTAGTTAGGACTGTTGTCCAGGGAATTCAGTGTTCCCATGCCCTGGGGAAGTAGGTGGACTCCGTTACCCAGCAAAACACAAGGGATTTTTACCCAATACCTAAGACCAGTTGGGATAAACAGCTGTTATGAGACAAACGGTGTCAAAAGAAATCCCTAAATGAACCCCACTCAAATGTGTATTAGCACATGGGTGAGACATTGCTGGGGAGCCTGGGGACACCCTGAGTAGGAAAACCTTAATTAGGTATTGCAATCAATGGTGGTTAGTATATAAGTTAGAAGATTATGAGAAGTGGCCTTGGAATGGGACCCTAAACTATAATACCCTCTTACAGTTATTCTTCAGGAGGCTGCATACACAGATACGTTTTTCACTCTTCGCAATCATCCTGAGTGCCAATGGGACTGTGGTATGAGGGCACCCCAAGATCTGATGGTTTTAGCACTAAAGAAGGAAAAGAAAAGTGGAAGAAACCAAGAACATAAATGAAGTAACATGAATAGTTTTTATAATTGATTCCTCTAATCATGAGACTAAGTACTGGGTGTTTGTGGAAACTGAAGAACTGTATTGTTTGATTCATGGTTTTGAAATGAATGGTACAAACTGTTTTGACGGTATAAGAAAGTGTAATTGTTAATGGAAACATAATTGAGGGTATGTGGAAGTGTAATTGAATGTACAAATAGTGGAATAGTGTACAAAGACAAAAGGGTTAAAGAGAAAGTGAGTTTATCTATGCTGGCATGAGAGCAATCCCCCCTGCACCGCTTCCCATGAGCAGAACTCTCAGAGTGAGAGAGCCGGGCCAGAGATTGCTGCTGTAAACAGTGTTACTTGTGAAGGGGCAGTGGAAGGGATGGGGCACTGGAAGCTTGCACAGCGCTGATTAAACATACCTGCATTATAACTACTCTGGTTATAGAGTTTGATTTCCACATTTCACTACCACACCCATCGTATTGTCTAGATTTGGTGTCTTCTGACTTTCAGGCTGATGAAAGACGGACTGTGTGGGCAACATTTTCCCAGCAATATCATCATCATAGCAGCTGCGAAACAGTGGGTCACTTCTGTTGGTTCAGATTTTTATGAGGACAGCATGCAAGCTTCTTGTTCATTGCTGATGAAGATGCATAAGTCGTGGAGGCAACTATGTTGAAAAATAGTGTTTTGTTGCTGAGAATATTCTCTATCAAATAGTATTATTGTGCTCTTTGTTGTGATTTCCGTAGAAATAAACAGGAGGCCCTACTTTTGGAGCGCCCTAGGTATAATTAAGATTATATTCTCAGAAATACTTTAGCTGAATTTTTTGACACTTGGTGATTAATAGCTTTGAAACTCAGTTCACATTCATCACTAGTTAGATCGAAAAGAAGACTGCAGTGACCAAAAGACACTGTCATGTGCTTAGAATACCTTCAAACAATGAAAGGTTCCCTTATCTACAAAAGGTATTGGGTGGAATCTATAGGAAAGCAAGTAGATTAACTGTGAAGAATCACAGTTTTTATTTTTTTCTCTGGAAATACAGGCAATACATATATGAAGCAGAAGTTAAACACTCGTGTCTGAACCCAGTAATTTGGGCTCTTTGTATCAAGGCTGGAATTACTTGTGGATGCAGTCACAAATGTAACAGCAAAAGCTCCCTTTTTGTACACTTTGACCTCTTCATACCATAGTGAAACTAGCATAGGTTTTTCCAATCTTTGCATATAAACCTAATTCTTTAATACTCATTATTTTTACTATTTGCTATCTCTCATGCTTACAGAAAAATAAGTATATAACAGATTTGCTTTTATAATAATTTCTTTTTTTTTTCCAAGATCATCCTAGTTTAACACTGTAAACTGTATATAAAATTCAATCAGAAGGCTATTTAATAAAAGTATTAAAAGTAATAAGGTAATGAAAGCCACTAATAAATTACATCAAATCCTTAATACCTTCTTAAGTATGCTGGAATTTTTAGCCATAATTAGACACAATAATGGAATTTATGACAAGGCTACAGCAAGTTAAAAAGTTTTTACACTAACTAGGGATACTTTCTTGTATCCTAAATCCAAAATGTCACTATAAATTAGTTACTGTTGCAACATAAAATAGAAAATTTTATCACCAGGTGAACCATTAAATATGCATCTTCCAACTTTAAAAAGGACATTTCAAAATGAAAAATTGTTGGCTCCAACTTTTTCAATTTCTGTGTTGTATTAGGTGCCAGAAATGACTTTGAAAATGATAGCCTCTAGGTAAAGCAGAATGTGTACAAACTGCTTCATTTTACATCTCAATAGTCTAAGTTGACACACATTAATCAAGTGGAGGCAGTTATCAGGCAGCCAAATAGACACATTCTACTTGGCCTTGCAGATTTTTGTTAATAATGGACTTAAGATTTCCTGAAATGATGTTAATCCTCATTAAGAATGAAGCAGGTCACACTGTATGGCTTTGCAAGTCGGCATCACAGGTTGCAAAGTTAGGGGAAAAAGGAAGTCAGCATTTCAAATTAAACGCCTCTAGGTTTTACTACAGGCAGAAGACTTTACATTGGTATTCTTTGTCTCATTATTCCTAGAACCAGCACAGTTTTCCAGTTTAGTCCCACTGCATCTCAGAAATAAACACCTGTAGAAAAGTAAGAATTACACAGTTTTCCCAACTGTCAGAATAAATGAATGGCATACAATTAATATTTCAAGAGGCATTCAGTGGCTTATCTGTGTATATTTCTATACTGTTTCCCATTACTGATGAGATGAACAATTTCCCCTCCTCAGTATTGTTTTCATGCCAAGTACCTCATTTACATAACGGGCTTCCTTCATTTTAGAGAACTGCTTTGAATTTCTTTTTTCAGTATTACATTTATTCATATATTCATTTCCCATAAGCTGTCATTCAGCAAACACATTATTTTGATGATTTAATTTTTTTCTAATTCTTTCTGTGTACTTTGTCTCCTTATTTTTTTTCCTTCTATATCATATTTCTGTTTCTGTTCTGACTTCACTTGACTTTGTAATTATGTTCCTACACATTCATCTTTCCTGTTCCTTAATTTTATTTTTAAAATTCATTTTATTGATGTGACTTCCACTTCCACTTCTTTCTTTGTTTCTCTTTATCTCCTCTTGTAGTATTTTTTAGCTGTACTGCAGATGTGGTGTTATTCTAATAATGGAGATCTAAAATGGTGAGCCTATTAGCATTATTATTCAATTTCTTCAAAAAGTTACTGGACAAGTAAAATTATTAGAACAATCTAAGATAATCTGTACAGTTTTTATCTCTTCACCACCCTTTCTGTCAGGAAAATCAGAGTTATTCTGACGGTGATTCCCTTTTGGAGCCAACTGGAGCTGGCTTTGATCTGACACGGGGCAGTGCTAGGCTCTGCTCACAGAGGCCACCCCTGCAGCCCCTTGCTACCAAAACTTTGCAGTGTACATCCAGTACAATACTTCTACTGGATAATAGAAATTTATTTTTAATTTAATTAATTTGATTGATGTGGCATCTTATATTTTCATTTAGGTGTTCATTTGCTTGATTGATTTATGAAGATGTTTTTGTGAAGAGTGAGTAACTTAGTTCTGAGCTATAGTAATATCTTGTGAGAATCCAATACGTTGACAAATATGCCTCAATATCTTGTGAATTTTCTGCTAAATAGCACTGGAAACAAAGTAAAAAGCATGTAGAAAATAATGCTTTTCTTAACCAGCCCACTTCCACAAGAATTTTGACTCACCACTTTATGGAATCCAACACTATCTAGATCCATGAATTTTGATTTTCTCACTGAACAGTATTTTACTAAGATATATAAAGAGCATCATCCTTCCTTCAGGCATCGTGGTAGCTCATAGCTTTACAGATTAGAAAATCTATCAGGGAATGAGAGTTGTTCATTTGAGGCTCCTTAGGCTGAGGAAGGTACTGAGCATTGTGATTTTTAGCTATTACATTAAAAATTGGACAAAGTGATCTCTACAATTTAAGGACGCCATCCTTTGGTCATTTTTTAAGTGTTTTCTCAAATGGTGCCCTTTCTGAGTCAGTAGTGTCTGGGAAGGAAATGAGCTTATATCTACCTAGGTTTTGATTATGTTGAGTGAGAGATCTGAACTAAGATATCACCTGCTCCCATTCTCCACTGAAAAGCATTCCATTAATCATGAAAATTTCCTGAGAGGAAAAAGGATAGTTTGTAATCTTTTTATTTTTTTATTTTTTTAATGTAAATGTATAGAAACCAGGTTAGAACAGTAAATCCAAATCAATTAGTTCACCAGATTTTACAAAGGCCTATATCTACAGGCTACACAACTTCTGGTATATAAAGAATCAACAGGGAGTTTAGCATGTTCAGAGCTATTGAACTCACTGCAGAGACACCTGCAGCAGACTTAGTGCTTTCATCTGCATTTCTATGTCTAGGATTATTTAATTAAAAATCTGTGAGTTTTATTAATATTAATATTATCATTAATTTAAATATAGAATTTTAAATAAATATTAAATTTAATATTTTTATTATGTTGAAAATAAAACAAGAGGTTCAGAAGTGTAGCAGCAGAAACTGGGGATGAGTTATTCATCTTTGAAATGAGGAGTTTCTTACTACCTGTACATTCTGTCACACTCTGCCTATGAAGGGAGGGAGGAGTGACATGATTCACCAATCAACTGTGGTTAGATTAAGGTAAAACAATACTCAATGTCCAAACATAATCATAAATTTTAATGATAATCTCTGTGCTACAATTATCTTAAAAGAATATCCTTTTATGCCTGCTGCTCACCATCTTATATTCATCAAACAAGAGTCTGCAACATACAAGTTTGCAGTGAAAACTTCTGCAACAAAACAGGGCAGTTTTGAACAGAACAAGGCTGTCCTATCTGCACAGATCTCCCTCCTCCAAACCAAGTCTTCAGCCTTCTATTTGTTATCATTGTGGAGGTTTTATCTTGCAAGGGTTTGAAACAATTCCAATCATACCACAGATATCTGCTACAGCTCCTTACAAGGGTATGAGTTTCTTATTGAGCTCAGATTTCAAAATATTTGGTGGCCCAACAGAATTTACATCTTGATCCCCATTAATGTGTTCTACTTAAAGAACGTGTTTTATGTCCCTTCTCTTTACCACTTATCTTACAGGAAGAAAGTTTATCTTACTTAGGGAGGTTTCAGGTCACTAAACTTGCTTCAGCCACCAAATGTTACCCTAAATGAGTCCAAGAGGCTCACCCTGCCTTACCAATGCTGTCTGCTAGAGCACAGTCTTCGTTCCCTCATGCTGAGGCCCATCAGTGTTTTTGCTCATCTTGTGCAACAAGAGAGTCCTGCCTGGCTTTTTGAGCAGAGGGAAGGGAGAGGAAGCTAATCATGTAGCACTTCAATTAATTTACTCAAAAATTCAATCTGAAGTACATAAGCTATTGACAATACTTATATTAGCCAAGCCCCTAGTGGAGATCCAGCTTAAACTGTTAGCATTGCTTTTTTCCCCTTGATCACTGAATATTGCCAAACAGCATTAGGTTCATCTGTTTTAATTGTATCAGCATGAATAAGATCTTTTATACATATATATATTTGTAACTGTCCATCTGTAATGGCAAATCTTAATGGTGAACACTTTCCTTAATAAAAAAATATGATTGTTAGACTGCAACTGTATGTCTTTTAGATCACACCCAAGAGGAATAGGAATGAAAAAATGAGAACATGGGTGAAGAAAGTTATTTTCCTCAAAGCAGCAGAATTGCTTTTATTTTTATTCTATTGTACAATGACTTATAGAGAAGGAAAAAAAAAAATAGAAAAAAGAAAAAAGAAAGAAAGGATTTCCACTATTTAGTTGTCAATTTTACGTATTAAATGTACAAGATGGTCTAAGCCTGAAGCGGCTACTTTCTACACAGTTCCTAAAGATCTGTCATCTGCTCTTATATCTTTGCTCAGTTTATCCACTTCTGATCCCAGAGCCTAAATACTGTCTTTCATTCTTGCAACTGCTGCCTCTAGGAAGTTTCTGTAACTTACAAATAATCTCTGTATAATGAGTTACTAAACATATATATTACTACTCTGAATCGCAATACAATATATTCATTTAAGAACAAATGTTCCATATGCTTTTACAGTTACAGCAGACAAACTTCACTTTTGGACTCGTGATTTTGCATTTCATACCGGCTGTTTTCATTTGAAATCTTATTAAGGCACTATGAGAATGCAACAAAGCAACAGCTTTATGTACTTACCAGCACCAGTGCCTGAGGGCACAACTGTTTCCAGTTGTCAGGTGTCAGAAGACCTTTTTCTGACCATCTCACATAGTTTCTCTCTGGTTTCAGGTTTCACATTAAGTGTTTCAAATTAAGTGTTTCACATTAAGATCCACAGTGCATCATTTCTATTATTGTTTAGGGTTCCTTTCCCCCCACCCCCAACCAAGTTCAATGCTCAGCTGGATGAATAAACATCAAGCTAAAAAAGTAGAAAAGATTAACTGTCCAAAATTATACTGAAAAAAATATGGATATATTTTTCCCCAGACAGAGCTACCTTAGAGAGAAATAGCAGAAGTCACTGCTATAAAGAAAGTACCACATTGTGCGTCTGTGAAGTTTATACTTCAAGGATTAGGCTCATATCATGAATTCTCTTTAGTAAAGATTAAACCTTATCTGCAGCCACCTTCTAAATTTCAGAAACAGTGACTAACTGTATTTAGAGTTCATTTTAGAGTATTATGTATAAAGTATTACCCTAGTCATTGCATTTCATAATGTGGTGTCACAGGGCATATGTCAGAGAGAAGCAAGCACAGGAAGAAGATAAGTGATAAGTGCAGTCTGAGCAGTGATTCCTCTAACAAGGGGCATTGTCCCGAAGTACCCTGCAAGAGGATCAGTGGATTGCCATCCATGGTCATAATGACAGTGATGGTCTGAGATTGGGCCAAGAGGCCCAGTCAGTGAGACCAGGTTAGGGACAACGGCAATGTCAGGCAGAGGCATATTCAATGAGCTGGGACAAGGACCTGACCTTAAACATAGATCCCAAGCAAAGAATACATAAATCTCCAATAACAGGTCCGACAACTCCTTCTCACAGCTTACAGCTCTCTGATTGTAGGTTACACAGCTGAGTAAAATCAGAGCAGACCTTGAAGATAAGCAAGGCTTAGGAAAGTGAAAAGATGTTACAAAGCCTCCTGGTCCACTCAAGGCCCTGGCATGACCTCCTGCTTGCACAATCTGTTTAGTGTTGCAGATTTCTGTTTTGGAAGAATATGTAGGTGGAGAGTATCAGGAAACACATCAGCAGAAGAAGTTTACCAGAGGCATTAAAAAAAAACATAGAGTTCAAAGTCTGTGACACAGCAAAAAAGAACATCAGACGTGTTAGATAAATGCATACTAGGAGAAAGGAAAATGAAATTAATGTTTTAAAGTTCAGAAATATGTGAAAATTATAAAGAAATGAACAAAAATATTTTAAAGAATTGGATGCTCAAAAGCTTTTTCCTGTGATATTCTTTCTAGCAGAGCTGATGTCTACAAAATGTGTTTGCTAAAAGCAAGGAGCCTGAGATGCTGCCATGGAAGAGAAAGAATTCAAAAGATTGTTTTATACTAAAAGAGGAAGATTGGAAAAAAATAAGGGAATCTGCAACAGGGTATTGGGAAGAATCATTTGGTGTTGGTGAGAAGCTCATTAACATTACGAAGAGAAAGAAGATATTTCACAGGACTGCTACATTTTGTGATCAGAATTTGACTGCTGTGCAAATAAAAAAAAGCAATGTAGTTTTCCTTCTTTTTTATGTTGTGAGGCCCAGTCCTCACCCACACACTTAATAGCATTTTGCTACTGTATTCTCTGACGCCTAGGGTGGAACTTAATTAAAAGTCTGCATAAGCTGGTGTTATTGTCCTGGAAGGGTGTAGTCATTCATCTGAAAATATGAAAGCTTGTTCAGCACTCCAGGTTGGAGGAGCTGTCAGAGGGCTAAAAGGTTATTATAACATAAATGCTACCTTCTGTAAAATTTTTAGATTTCCAATGAAACTGTTAGCTAAATCATCTGCTCAACCCATTAATGAGTACAGGGGTCATACTACCATCCGGCAGAGGCACATGTCAATGATTTAACAATTATGGCAGGAATAGTAGTTTATACCAGGTGGATAATTTCTGTAGTAGAGAAACTGATGGGAGTGAGGCACAGATGAATTTTGGGCGCAGGAAATCTCAAAGTTCTAAAGGGAAATGGTCCTGAAAATTTTACACTGAATTTTAAAGTGAGGCACTGCCTTTCACAACTTCTGAAGAATTTTTCTAAATGGTACAATACAAGGATGTGATATTCAGCTGACAGTGAAATTGTTCAACAGAAAAATAGTAGGAACATTTTTTCCAAGTAAAGCTGGTAAGTTTTAAAATAAATTCTCACTACTTTCACTACATTCTACATTTACTTTCATGATCTGTGTGGATAATGTGTATGATAATTTCAGAAAATATATAAAAGTTTGGAGGAATCACCACATATTTTAAAATTTGTCTTTCCAATGGGCAACATCACTAGATTCAATTGTACAGGAAGGGTACATTGACATAACTGACCATTATGTCCCATTCTACCACAGATTTCAGTTCCTAAGTTGCTTTTCACATTTATCTATTTTCAGTAATCCAGATCTGTAAACTTTTCGCTGTCACAAAGTAATCACAGTTGTATACTTTACGTATATTTTTTGAAACTTCTTTGATGACCTTAATCTCTCTCACTTCACCTTATGATTACTTTTGAAGCATTTCTTTTCTATTTAGACTGAACTTTTGAGTCTATAGACCTTTTTTCTACTTTATATTCAAACACCAAAACATCTTTTTCACCTGTAAAGCAAATCTTTAGGTATAAAGATACAAGAAGAAATATCACAGTGAAATTAGAGTTGAAATAGCTGGTGATAACAGGGATGTTGTATTTAACATTCAACTGAAAGAACTGTGGAAGGCTGAAATTCAGATTTTGAGAGAGAAATCTTCCATTTGAGAGACCAAAATCACCTCAGTTCTTCATTGCACACCACAATAGCCTTGTAATGAATAGTGCTGTTAATGTATGATTTAACTCTCTCTTTAAATACACATATTAAAAACTAAATCAAATACTTTTCCAATGGTTGCATTCCATTGTGTAAAGTTCCTTTCTTTGAAAGAAAAATAGAAATCTCACCATATATATATATATATATATATATTTAAAGTCACTTGCCTTTAATGTCCTGGTAGAGAAGCTTTATCCTGGACACTCAACAAATTCTTATAAATTAAAATTAGTTACCCTTGTATTTCTTTATAGTCAGTGGAAATAAAACAACATAACTACCAGGTGTTTCAAAATCTATTTTGAATAGTGTATTACTTTTACTAGTATATATTCCTTAACTAAGGTGGAGAGAATACATTTTGATGTAAAAATCCACTTTGATATAGAAGATCCAGGTTTTCACCTCTCATGTACCTCAAGTAGGAAATTTAAGATATGGTTTTTGTATCTCAGTTGCAGAAGTAGGCTTTCTCACAAAATGAATAATTGTCTACCTCAAGTGACAAAGATCCAAGTAAAAGGTGCTGCTCTGGTTGAGTCACTGTGCATAGATAATATAAATCGCTTTTAAACCCATTCACATTCAGAAGGGGACTAAATATTAAAACAAACATTGATGCTTGATGGTAATCTTAGATCTACCTTTTCAAAAGGTTGTCCTGGTAGCATGGTCATGTATAAAGTGCTTGTCAGCTCTGCCAGTGCTCTATCACCAAAACAGAGCCATAGTTCAAAGCTTCCTGCTTTCCAAGAGAAACAGAAATCAAAGGTAGCAGAGTCAAATCCGAATATATTGAAATAATTCGTGTTTAGTATAGTGTCTAAAAAAATACAATAGTGCTTGCAGCTGAGAAAAAAATAAATGAGCGTACCCATGCATAGACTAAGAGAACCACTGCTACATCCAGGAAATTAGTATGTTCAAACCTCCAACAAAACAAACATTTATTTAAAACAAGATTAAACCAATGAAGTGTAGCTCCCAAAGTAAGTTTATTTTCATTCAAATTTTCTGATATTGGGGAAATGAGGTATTGGATATAAGAACATAGCTCTTAATGCCAGTTAGACATGAAAAGGGTAAATTCTGCAGGAACATTTGCCAGAAAACAACAAATAAAACTGGGTATTGTTGAACTGAAGAGATGATAAGAACAAGTGTTGTTTATTAGTATATTTATTTGATTATAGCTGGTAAAGGAGAAATTGATATTGTTAGTTGTATATGAATTGCATGCTTGTTACCTAGTATAACCCGAGCAGCTTCTGCTGAGGTAATTGCCACAATCTGTTTTAACTAGATTTGTGTTTAAAAACGTAAGGATATAGAACAAATTTTCTCAACAAATCTTGTATGTCATGCTAGCACATGATGATAAACCTTATTAACCTGCATAGATGTTGCAATTCTTTCTTATATAATTAAAGAAAATATGCACTCTTTCAGAGACATGTAAATTTATGTATATATAAACATACATAATGAGAATTATGTATATATATATTTATGTATATATAAACATAGTGGGAATTAATACAGCCGAGTGGACTATGTTATCATTTCAGTTCAGAACAAGGCTACTTTTTAAACAATTTTTTTTTTTTTTTTAAATTCAAATGAAAAAGTGAAGTTTTTCACTAGCCAGAAGTGGAAATCTTTTAGCATACAAGAAAAAAGGGCTTCAGTTCATTCATGAACACCAAGACTCAAGAATAAAGCTGTGAAATAGAAGGTTACAAGAGAAGAATTCTTGTTACTGTGAAGGAGATCAGGGTCAAAGCAAAATTTTCTTGTGCATTTTAATGGCGCAAAGTGCTCCTTCACAATCAAAATAATGGTACCATACTAGAAAAAAAGCTCAAAGTGGAAGATAATTCATGTGGAGCTTCATGCACAGGAGAAAAAAAGGTGTCCTTCATTTTAGCATACTCCTACAGTGGAAATGACATTTTAGATCTCTTCTAATTAAATCTTTTCTAGTCTTAGAAGAATCATCAGAAGAATTGTAGTATAAATATAATGCAATATAATAAAAACAGCAACAGAAACTACAGCAACAACAACAACAACAACAAAAAAAAAACAATGAAGCTTTAACGTTGTGCTGGAATGATGGAGGTTTGTTTTTTTTGTTGCCTTTCCAGAAAGAAATGTCAGAAAGGAGAGAAAAATTTCCTTTTTATCTACACCTGCTCTGAATCTAATATTGGGAAAAAAAAGAAAAAAAAGAAAAAAAAAAAAACATGGAGAAGGTTCTTGAATATAAACTTGCAGATATATGGAAGATTCATAGAACAGTGAGAAAAAAGATAGTGGAATTTCTTTTTTTTTTCACATGAAAACAATGTTTCAACATATAACAAAAGAAATAAGATATACTAAAGTTTTAGTTCATACTGCAGTGATTTCTACTAGCCTCTTGATAGCCTCTCAATGACTTTTTGAGCTAGATAACTTTAACCTAACTTTATTTATCTACAATTTACCTTAGTTTATTTCTTAGCAAGATTTTTGTTGAGAAACAAGTGTCTCCAAGAATTGTCCATCCCACTTCACCAAAGGCACTTAAAGGAACTCTCTACCTGAAACTGAAATTAACTGAAATTAAGAATGTATATTTATATGACAAAATATTTGAAGAAATAATCCACAAGCTTGGTGCAGTTTTCATTGCAGACATTGAAAGTTTTCAAAAACTATTTACTGTTGAAATTGTGAGAGGTAGATTGTGTTTTTGCAGTGGAAATTTCCAGTGTTTCTGTATGTAGCATAGGATAAGTTGCCTTCCACAAAGAAAGTTGCTGAACAGAGTAAAGTTGAGACTGGGGCGTTCTGACCTAGGTAAAATTGGCACAGGCACTAGGTAAGGTAATTATATAGGGTAGGGGAGAGTCCCATACAGGACAGGAATAGTGTGCTGATTGTTGAAAATATTGTCCTATTGCTGTAAAAAGTACAGAACATACCCAAAGACAATGGGTTGGTAACAGACATTGTATGGAAGTGTAACGTAGCTATGGAAGTATAACGTAGATTGTGAGCCCAAGACACTCAACCAATGAGTGTCAGGAGAGGCTTTACCTGTGTCGGACCCAGGGTATATAATGGAATCGATCTCACTGACTAGTTGCCCAATTTCTCCCTTGTCAGTAGGGAGCGTGCGCCCATTATTGCAATAATGAATAAACTGCTCTTCACACAGATCTTTGCTTGATTAGAAATTTTTGATCTTGAGCGTGTTTCTCACAAAATAAAACTAACACTGGGAAGAGTTACGAATTAAACAATTGTATTAGCAATTATTTATGTGCAAAAAATAATTTTGGTATAATCAAAGGGGAGGATTTGTGCTCCATATCTTTGTTGTTGTTGTTGTTGTTGTTGTTTTTATAAAGGACTTACTGATGCGTGTATTCGAAAAGTCATTGAAAGAACTTCATTCAGTCACATTTCGGGATTATTACAAAATCTCATCATTTTACACACTCTTGAAAAAAATGAAGAGATTATGCAGGCAAATTCATTTCATAAAGAAAATGAAAACATCCTGAGAATATTATTTTGGTAAAATGATCTTCTCCGTCTGGAAGATTAGTCTCAAATTTATGAAGAATTCTAATAATTTTTAGTGACAATGAGTTCATGAAGACAATATATTTAAAAAAAAAAAAAAAAAAAAAAAAAA
>JACDJE010000476.1:185068-209743 GCA_016647715.1 Pavo muticus | reverse complement strand
AACTTGCGTAACCAGGAGGTCTTAAAGGAAGAATCTCTAATCTAATCCATAAAATTGATAAAGATTTAAAAATGCACTGGTTATGTTTGCAAGTAATGTGTTGCAGTAGAAGTGTGTCTGAAGAATGAAAAAGTTTGTGATGAGCAGTTGACATTCTAAATGAATTTCAGCATCACTTACTTTCAATCAACTGTAGTCTTGTTTTACAGACCCAGTGCTGATTCTTAGTTGGAGCACCATAACTGTATTCCTGGGGAGCATTTTTCAGTTTAAATTATTCTGAAAAGAATTCAGTCTATGCACTCTGAAGCAAATTTATGATGCATATCAAAGTCTGCTTACTGAATCTAATGGAAGACTTGCTTCCAAAACATGCATGATTTAAACTAAAACTTTAATAAAGTGAATCAATTATATGCATCACTGCATATCTAATAGAATAAGCAATTAGTAAGCGTTTGCAATAAATTCTATGGAGTGTAAACTGTATTGTGGTCTACAGAGAACATTCATCTTTAAAATATTTTTAAAAAAATGACTCATTTTAATCACAGTGATCAGAAACAAATCAAGGTAGTATTGCAATGCTCATGCTGAAGCAGAAGTATTTTGACTGCAGTCTCTACTTTGGCATAATGTTTTCCCAACATAGCTACTGTTATTCAGAGTCTGTAAGTACAGACCAGTACTTTTATCTTATGCACACAAAGTTCTCCTTAACCATGAAATGAAAAGCAACATTTATCCATTATTATTTTTTTAAATATTGAAGAAGTATCAACCTGAAATAGGCAACTAGCATAGAAAATTTAAGCTCAGTGATGCTTCAGGTTTGAAAAAATTATAAGCAAGTGGAAATGGGATCATAATACTGAAATGTAAGCCTACTTCAGTTGTTGTTCCTTATTAGCACAGGTTTTATTCCCATTTCCATTTAAAGACTAAAACCATTCACACATATATATCAAATCTCTGACTCTATGTGTATATGCATGCAGATACTGCTGCTCACATTCTTCCTTCTCACATGGCACAAAATGTGTAACACACCACAAATTGGAGGTTGTTCCTTTCCTGCTCTCTCTCTCTCTGTAAATCTATGCCTGTTTCTGAAGCGTCAGTAGTGTGCATGCAAGACCATAAAAATTGAATGTTATCATACAGCCTACTAAGAAACAAATAAACATAACCAAAGAAACCAAGCCAACCAAAGAAAACCAACCCACCTGACATGTTTTGGTGTGTTGTTAGAAGCAAAATTTTACCGCATGAATTTTGTACTACTCTTACTGTAGTAGTACATCTTAATACATAACACTATATTAATATACCTAACAGTACTTTTAATACATGAAACTCACCCTCATTATTGATTTAAATTTACTTTCTGTTAGAAACAGAACTGTTTATAAACTTGTCTGCTCTAATGATTTTCCTTTCTCATGTATGTAAAGTGTTTACATAGCTCTCCCAATATCTCTTAGATCTTAAATGCAAATGTAACAGTTTTATCTTGGCCTATCAGCAGAATGGTGTGATGACAATCTGCAAACATGTACATATACATTTTGTTTTCCATTATTACTATATATTTCATTCTTCTATAGTTTTAAAAAGACTTCAAAGTCTTTCAGGGTTTGCCCATATACAGTAGCTACAAATTCGTTGAATCTCAACTTTATCCCACATGTAAGTGGCTGTACTGAGTGCCATAATTGCAAAGAAAGAAAGCCAAAAGCTGTGATTCTCTGGAATTGGAGGCAGGTATTTGGTAAAGTGTGTAGTTGCAGTCTGTTGACAGATATGGAACACCTTCAGGAAGTATTTGCCCTGCATGATTCACAGTAGCCACGGATTATACTGTGAAAATAAGGGAATTAAATAAAAGCTTATAGTTTGAGGAAGAACACAGTTTCTTCCACAATCTAGAATGCATACCAAAAAGCATTTAATTATTTAATTTCATTTTTACTATTGTTTGGTAAAGAGTGATAAATAGTCCTAGATATTTTTGGATCTGTGCATGTGCATATTGTATTTTCTGTGCCAGCTGTTTCCTGATTTTTCCTTATCATTGAAAAGGTAGCTACTTCTTAATGGAAGTGTATATTTTAAGATGGTCACATTTTTTCTCTAATAAACAGTTTGCTGATATTCTTGTAAAATATTTTAACCTGCCTAGAAAGAATATTCACATAATTATTATTTTTTTTTCTTTAATGGCAGGAAAAATAGGGTTGAATAAATACAGAATCCCGTTTTTGTTTGTTTGTTTGTTTGTTTTGTTGTTTTTTTTTCTGACCTGATCCTAGGTGTGTGACGAAATAACACTTTCGTAAGCATAAGGGTATGAGTGTACTTGAAATTAAGCATATTTCTATCCCTATTCAACTCTTGTTTTCTTAGAATACCTCTACAAAAAATGACAAAATTATCTGAATGAAATGAAATTTATAAAAACTTTGTGAACACAGGCAGCCAGAGAGGAGCGTTGCTTTACTGCAAATGTGGAAGAAAGGCTGCTGAGCAAGATCAACACAGTTTACACTGTAGAATTCATAGAAAAAAAGTCATCAAAGGTTTCACTGCCCCCGGATAAACATTTGTTCTCACGATGATTTTTATAATTTTTAACTTGCAAATTAAAAGGAAAACCTCAACCAGGAACAATATGGAAAAAATAAGGGCAAACAAGCATACAAAATCCAAACAAAATGTTTGTATATTTTTTGGCATTTATTCTCTAAGAATATGTCATTTTACTGGGCAAATTTTGAAGATTTGTGTTCTCAAAATGAAAAAAAAACCTCTATTTTTTTAAAGTCCTCAGAATTTCCTCAGGCATATATGTTTCTCAAATTTGGAAGTTTCAGAATAAACTCTTTTAAGAGCCACCATAAAGTAAATAGTAACACTAAACTTTGAGCAGGAGGCTGGGCAGTTTGATTTCCAGAGGTCCCTTCTAACCTCAAGCATTCAGTGATTCATTCTGTGTTGTTGTCGTGATCGATCTGTTCAGGCTGTATTAACCCTTTGCGAGACTGATCAATTACCTGATCAGGGCCAAGAACTGCATAAGACACCAATATGATGTGCAGAAAAATGGCGTTTAATCACACGTGGCATTCGTTTAAATACTTTCTTGCTGTACTTTGTCTACACCCCTAAAGGTGTATTGTCCAATTACTGAGCTCGGGGGGGCACTATCCCGTGACATCCCGTAGCCTCGCTGTCACCTAATACAACACTGTGTATTGGGCACGTTGTGTCAGTCTGCTGAGTTATCAATATCACATTCAACAGCATCATTTACAATAGATTTTAGAGAAATATTATGTGTTGAGATAAAACAGCTGAGTCAAAATGAACTTTTGTTTCCACCACATAAATTAAAGCAGTTAGCTACGCTATAGCTTGTCAAGGTACTGCATACAGTTAATGAGAATTTCTTGGTCAATAGGACATATTAAACATCATTGGAATATTATTATGAGGGCTGCTCTGAAAGTAATGCCTCTTATTTTGTTTTGTTGGCCCATGACATCAGTCAGATGTCAGTGGTATGACAGTAGATGCTGAATCTTCCTCCCAGTATTCCATTACATTTTGTTGCTGTGTGACAGATGGCAGCAGAAGAGCAGTCTGACAGAATGACATCTGACCTTAAAGTGTGTATGAATCAAAGGTGTGTCATTGAATTCCTCCACGTGGAAGAAGCTGCACCCATTGTCATTCATTGATGCAAGCTGAACGTTTACGGAGACCCAACAGGATATGAGCACAGTGAGGTGATGGATGCTGCATTTCAACAGTGGTGGCAGCGACAGTCAGTCACCTCTGCAAGTGCAGATCTTTATGAGTGTGGCATGCAGGCTCTTGTGCATTGCAGGTGAAAATACACAGCTAATTGTGGTGACTGTGTTGAAAAATAGTGTTTTCTAGCTGAGAATTTGCTCTATCAAATAGTGTTATTGAACTCCAAAGAGCACTATCTCTTATAGTTTTACTTTTGGAGCAACCTATGTGTTTAATATTTAATATTTATAACATTTGGAAAACAGTTTTTAATGTTTAATTTTAGGCAATGGCTGTTTATAAAATTTATTCTTTTTTTTTTTTTTCTTTTTTTATCTTTTCACATGAATCCATTAAATGAAAGCTGCCTAAGCATAAATATTTCCCTGGGGTAACTCAGAACTGTTGGGGATTAAGGGTTTATTTGATCCACTAATACCTAGCAAATAAATGGCCTTCCAAGCTTTGAAAGTATTTTTAATAACTTAAATGGTATTTTTTACTGACATTTAAAAATAGAAAGATGGAATATAAATATATTTATTTTATTAATAGCAAGAATTTTTTGTTTTAGACTAAAAAGTTCAAGATAACAAATGAAAATTGTCCAGTGCAAATGCCCAGACTGCCTATATATTTGCTGTTGCTATTTTTGTCAAATAAAACTTTCATTATCATCAAACAAATTTGAGACTGCATTAAGATAGTCCATTTAAGCCTTCTGGGTAAGAGTTTCCAGGTTTGTGTAACTACTGGGGTCTGAAGTAGTGTATACTTATGAGATGTTGCCACTTAAGGTAAAAAAAATATCGCCCGTTTAAAGTTTCGATGTACTTTCAAGAACATGTTTAGAACTTTATCAAGATCAAGTTCAGAAATACAAATATTCAAGTGTTTGGCTGAATAGCATATGAATGACACTACAAAATTAGATTGCAGAGATAAATTGGTATGAAATGGTAAAATACAACTTCTATATAAAATAGAAATTTTAGTGGAACAAATTCTGATTCAGGAAAGATAAAGTTTGCATATTCTGCATATTGTTAGTACATAATAAACAGCTACTAGTGGTTTTTTTTGTTTGTTTGTTTGTTTTTCCCCATTAATTTAAACAGTATTTAAATTGTATTTTTCAGCATTTAGTATGATAAATAATAAAACAATAGAACACTGACAGTTCCAGTAGAATTCTTATATTTTGATTTCCCATACAAAATAATTATTATTTAACTGAATCTAGTTAAACAACATGTTCTTTTTAAAATAATTTGGAATTTTAAGACCAGTTTTCATTTAAGAAAAAAAAATTGTGTGAGAAACACTCAGCAACTAATCCCACAGTATAAATTACTTTCACAATTTCAACTGCTAAAGTAATTGTTGTTATTACTGAGATCTCTGATCTCTGGCCTCTAATCTCTGATAACTGTATGCAAAAGTCAGTACAGACAGTATTCTAAAGAAAATAATAATAAAGAATTCCCACTTGCTTTGATAATTGGCATTTTACACTTAATTGTAAACCAAAAAATTGAATTTAGAACTTAGTACCATGTTACAAAGAAATGGAAATACTTTAATACATAGAAATACAGGAGTGAACCTCACCTCCACATGACCTTAACACGTTGTTCTTTATGACTCCTTTGAACCTTGGGCAAAGTACTGAACCACAGTACTGATCTTGTTGGGAATGCTCCTTGTTCTCAGACAATTTGCATTTCTGACACCACCTTCAGGAACTGTCCTTGTAAGCTCTGATTATGGTACATGACAGATGCCTTCATCCTCTCCCCTAACATCGGGAATGTTACAGCACATAGCAATTGTTTGGCATGTTTGTCTAAAATTATTTAGGTAGTGTATCAGATGAAAACTGCTCAGTTCACGTGGTTTTAATCAAAACAGGACTAAAGCAGCATACTGATTTACTAACAACAGGTGTTTAACCAGCAACCAGTGAACCCTACATTCAAGATCAATACTGCTAAGACTGAGGCACAATACTATAGACTGAGAAAAAGTTCATGAGCATCTACAGTTTCCCCAAATCCAAACATAAACTGAAAAACAATCAAAAATAATAGAACATATCATTCTCCCACCCACAAATGCCCACCTGCTCTGTTCCCCTCAGCCCCCTGGTGGATGTGCCTCTCCCTCCTGTTCTTCCCCTGTGCCAGCTGCCCCATGGTGAGAAAACCCCCTTGGTCAAGGCATGTGGACACCCATAAAGGTGGGTTACCAACAAGAGCTCCTATTTCTGAATGACTGCTCATTACCTTCTTACAAAAAAAAAAAAAAAAAAAAAAAGTGAACAGAAAAACATGTCCTCAGGACACTCTGGTTACATTTCTTCTTTCAAAATCTTCACTGCTTCTTCTACATGTTCTTCTCTTGTTGGCTATTTGCTTTTTTGACTGCACTCTTCTAAGATGCTTTCTCACAAGCTACATTCACAGGTAGAAAAAATATTTTGCTCATAAAACAACCACTTAACTAAGCAGAAATTCTAATTCAATTTCAGTTTGGTTTCACTCTAATTTTCACTGCTGCTATCAACAGTACTCATGAATATTCTCAAACCATCTTTGCTACAGATTTTTTTATCACATCAATTCAAACTCAAAATAACCATCTAATGCTGGAATATGTTCAGTTTGTGTTACCCTTTCTTAAGCTCAGACATATGAAATTAGAGTGCCAATATGGTCAATTTACCCACCGGGATTTCATCATCCTATAGGAATATGAATTTATTTGGTACCTCCCTGGAGTCTGAATGTTCATTGGGCATTATAAGAAAGAAGATAGCGCATAAATTTCCTCTGGATACTGGGATATAGAGATGAGATGGCTATAAATATTTTCTATCTATATTCACGGGAATGAGTTATTTAACTCAATCAGAGTGCTTATCTTCCAAAAGCTGTTAAGGTCCTTCAATAAAAAGATTTTTATTCAGACAAAGCTGCCATTTAATTTCAGGTTATATTTCAACATAGATCAGAGATCTGCTCTTTGCTGAATTGAAGATCTATTCTATACTGAGTATTCTTGTCATATGTACTCCCATTTCAGATCCTATTGATTTCAGTGGGAAGTTTTTTTAAGTTAAGTTTGAGCTTCCTTTAACATTGTTTCGATTACAATTACCTCAATGGGCCTTGGAGCAAGCTGTTCCAGTAGGAAGTGTCTGCCCACAGCAGATGTTTGAAACAAGATGATCTTCAAATTGCCTTCCAACCCAAACCACTCTATAATTCTATGATTCTATAATTCTATGATTTCTGTTGAAAAAAAAAACAAAAACAAAAACAATGATCCTTATAAACTGCTTTCCGTCCCGACAATGAAAGCGCATGCTATTAATTTAACAGCCAGCATTTTTGTCTATTTTCGTGCACTTTCTAGGATCAGGACATATGGCAATACTGAAATTGTAAAAACATTGCAGTACATTTATAGCATGCCAGGTGTTTCAGTTTTCTTTCTTTCTTTCTTTCTTTCTTTCTTTCTTTCTTTCTTTCTTTCTTTCTTTCTTTCTTTCTTTCTTTCTTTCTTTCTTTCTTTCTTTCTTTCTTTCTTTCTAAGTTTATCTTCTCACAGTATGAGAAGCTCTGTGATTCCACACTGAATGGCATGAAGAGTTTTATCAGTGATGACTTAAAGCTATGTAGTATGTAACCACTTAAACATCTGCATATTAGGAGCTGTGCACTGCATTTCATGCAACGTTTCTGAATGGTAAAGCACAGAATAATCATAGGCTTTGCTTTACTATAACTAAGAGCATGAGGGTAAGCCTCCTTCATTTGCTTTTTAAATTCATATATGACTTAAAATTACAAAATGTGGGACACTCTTTAAGTCAGGGATTCTCTTATTTCTTCAGTGTAGAGTAAACTGATTGTATACTGGCAGAAAACTTAAATCCGTTTCTTTTAAGTTTTGAGCTATATTTGTAGAGCAGTACAGCCCTCTCCAAGTGTCTACTGCATGATAATATTCATCCCACTGTGTGGCTAATAGCTGCCTGATGATCCATTCATATCCTTCCTTTAGCCTTGGAGTAACTCTGATGGTCATTCAGGGACAGGGATAATACTCATGTCATTTTACAAGTGTATGTATTTCTAATCTATCATGTTCATTGGATACATTTATCAAGCTCTATTTTGTGTCTTTGCCCTGTTTCCTTCTTTCATCTTACTATATAGAGTTTTACTCACTCTTCTGCTATATTTCTATTTTTGTGGACCGAATGATGTTACAGACATTGAATTAATATTGGAAGAATTAATGGTATGCCTAATGTACAGTTACCCTATGATGTATCAATGTTAGCATCAAATAGATTAATCACCAGAATAGTGAAAAAGTTCTTCTAACATGTTAAATAATGTCCAGTAAAAATCAAATAAGCTCTAATGTTCAGTACATTACCAAAGATAAAAACAGTCTAGCTAAAATTTGAAAAGTAGTCATTATGATGATCATTGCTGTGACTTACAAAACAAATGAGCTAGACTGGGAGACAAATGTTCAGAAGGGTTAAGTCTGTGGAGCCAGCTGTTTTGCTAAATTATCCTCATCCCCATCTTAATAGTGTGCTGTGAAATCATGCTTCTTTTCCAGATCTCGGTCCCTCTGGTTAAATGAGTTGCACAATATTTGATTACATACTATAATCAATGTGTTGCAAAACTGAGTGAATAATTCATAATGTGTCATTTATCTGACAAATTTTGCCTCTGTTTCTGTTTGCCAGTTGTCATTGAGCAGATTATGATGTTCTCAAATGCATCCCTTATTTGAATTTATTTGCTGAATAATTTCCACAAATGAATCTTATTCTGTACCTCATCCGTAGGCAGTTTGTTAGGAGTGTTCAACACTGGAAGATGCAGTTATTTTTATTTACTGGGCATATGGATCATGTGATATTCCTCTGTTTCCTGAACAGATGACAACTAGAATGAAATGAAGCCTCAAGATCAAAATTCTTCATTCGTTTTCTGCCAATATACTTTTAAAATTCCCAGGTAAAAGCCAGCACGCCTTAAAAGTCTACAAACTCTAGACAAAATATAGGGGACTGATCCATTATTTCTCAGATCACCTAAAGTCATGCGGATAATACCAAGACACATGAGTTCACCCTTGTTTATCACCTACTCTTCTAATTATCGTATGAAGACATATTTTACCTCACCTAAGCAAAGTGTCTGTTTATCATCACTGAGTGAGTGACCAGCACAGTGTACAAAAAAAACCTGATGGCTATCGGGGTCTCTTCTGAAATTAAGCTGGGTTCAAGTTGCAACTGAAAAAGAGAATGATTTCAATTTCTTCACCTTTTGCAACAATAAGCTTATAGACAGATAACTCTCCAGTGGGAGGTTGCTTTCAAGGGGTATCTGCTTGTACAAAATGATTAATCCATACCCTCTAAGAGCAGCCAAAACACTGGGGCTTACAGTTATGGATAATACTTTCCTTCTTATCTCCTGGTTTTCTTATTTTCTGCTGTGCAATGGTCCTGTTTTTATAGATCTTCTCATTCTCCTTGACCTCCTCCCAGGACACTTTTAGGAGTCCACTAAATTTTCAGGTTTCTTTCTACAATTTGCAAAATTATTCTTAATAGGATATGGACCTTGCTGTGTCATTGAATATGTCTGAGTAATTATAATTATCCTTCTAGGAAGCATCCAGCTCAGTGAGACTACATCCAGTGAAGCTAGTTAATTTGAAGTTAGCCATTTCTGTGATGTAAGACAGAATGGATCCTTGTATGTGACTTAATCAGACTTCTTTAGTGGCTTAGAGGAAGGTATGCACAGAAAGATGAAATTAAAGGTCTGATTAAAAATATAATTGGACATTTCTGGAAATATTTCTTAGACACCTGTCTTTACAATTTCGTAAGGACTATATTTGTAGTGGCTTGGTTGAAATATTTCACATTAGGAACAAAAATAACATGCCACTTTTTAAAAATTATTTTCCTTTTATAGCCAAATGCACTGTCATGTTGTGCAGACTCTCGTTGCTAGCATGTATTCCTTTAATTAAACCTAAGATTGGAACAACACTTTCCTTGTAGGGAAAAAAAAAAGAAAAAAAAAAAAAAGATGTCTTTCAGAGACACTGTTGTAATATATATAAAACAATCATTTAAATGGTTTTGGGTGACATCATAAGCTTTGTCTGCCATCTTCACAGACTGTCAAAGTCTGGGTAACTCCGTGGTCTCTGGTCTGATACTGATCTGAAACTTATGACTGGTATCGATTTAATAGGACATACTCAAGGCCTAAATTTTTACAGTTCTAAAGAGAAATTACAATTCTGCATAGAGCAGACTCAAGAGAGAATGAGGTACAATTCTCTTGTCTCAGGCTGTTGTGCATACTTGACCTTAGTTACCTCAAACTTTCTTTTCTAAAAAAATGTCACTCTTTAAAGAATCATCACCTGGAGCTGCTGTAGAAGTATGCCCTTTTCACAGAGCTTGTGCTCTCTGAATTTTCCATGATTGTATCTACAGCTCATCCATAACTGTCTGTTCTGTCAGAATAAATCAATCAAATTGGTCAATCAGTAAATAAATGTCCCTTGCTTTGTATGAATATACTTAATCTTTTCTTGTGTAACCAGTACAATAGGCTAGATTATATCACTGCTTTAAAAATTAATTATTTTTTAAGCACGTGATTCCTGGCTGAATTTGATTTTATTTACATTTGTTGATAGAAAGTGATATTTTTCCTGATCTTAAATATACTTTTCAACAGTCTTTAGCTTCATAAAACTTCATTCAAAGGCCTATTTCTGTTCACTTGAGATGGTGAGACCATAAACCAAGTTCAATTTGAAGTTCCTTTGGGTTGGAACACACTTATGTATTTAATGCTTTGATACTTCGCACGTCAAGCAGTTCACGGATCAGAATTACTGATAATTGGCATAAGTCCCAGAACAGCTCCATTCTACCTCTGCACTGATAGCAGTGTGATTTATATACTGTATCATAAATTGGAATTGTTAAGAATAGATTTAAATGGCTTTGGAACATCATTCCATCTAAATGTAATTGGAACGACATTCTGCTTTCTGGAAATGCCTCTTCTAAAAATAGTAATGTTAAGGAATAAAAGAGAATATCTTTTCTTATGTTTCTTCTCAGCTCAATATAAACGTGTAGACGGGTCAAGAAAAGTTTGGAAAGAGCAAGTCGGAGGGCTTGAAAATTCAAAATTGTTATTAGCAATGGGAACTTTGCACGGCTACGTGGTTTCAGAGTGAATAAAAGGTGAGGACCAAGAGAATTCCTGAAAACATTAAAGCATATCTCTTTAGCTCTGTAATTCTATCATCATTTCTTGTAACAGGCCGTAAGTTTTATACGGAATTTACCGGATCTGAAGCTTGTTGAGCTTGCCCTGTCTGAACTTTTTGTGACCTGCCTGTAATTTTGTTTTATGTGGTTTATCTGTGACTACAATTTCTCTAATTGACTGTATACCTAAGGTTAATTTGTTTTCTCTGTGATTATCTTTTGTGTGATATGACGATAGTTTTAAATAGATAGCAGCAAAAAGCATTTATTCTACATAGAAGGAGAGATTCACAAATCTCTATAATACAATGTAAAGGAATAGAAGGCTGGTCCAACTTTAACAGTCTAAGGATGGAGATACTGTATACAGGGTACAGTGCGGGAGCTCAGATGATAAGAGATGAAACACANAAAAAAAAAAAAAAAAAAAAGTGAACAGAAAAACATGTCCTCAGGACACTCTGGTTACATTTCTTCTTTCAAAATCTTCACTGCTTCTTCTACATGTTCTTCTCTTGTTGGCTATTTGCTTTTTTGACTGCACTCTTCTAAGATGCTTTCTCACAAGCTACATTCACAGGTAGAAAAAATATTTTGCTCATAAAACAACCACTTAACTAAGCAGAAATTCTAATTCAATTTCAGTTTGGTTTCACTCTAATTTTCACTGCTGCTATCAACAGTACTCATGAATATTCTCAAACCATCTTTGCTACAGATTTTTTTATCACATCAATTCAAACTCAAAATAACCATCTAATGCTGGAATATGTTCAGTTTGTGTTACCCTTTCTTAAGCTCAGACATATGAAATTAGAGTGCCAATATGGTCAATTTACCCACCGGGATTTCATCATCCTATAGGAATATGAATTTATTTGGTACCTCCCTGGAGTCTGAATGTTCATTGGGCATTATAAGAAAGAAGATAGCGCATAAATTTCCTCTGGATACTGGGATATAGAGATGAGATGGCTATAAATATTTTCTATCTATATTCACGGGAATGAGTTATTTAACTCAATCAGAGTGCTTATCTTCCAAAAGCTGTTAAGGTCCTTCAATAAAAAGATTTTTATTCAGACAAAGCTGCCATTTAATTTCAGGTTATATTTCAACATAGATCAGAGATCTGCTCTTTGCTGAATTGAAGATCTATTCTATACTGAGTATTCTTGTCATATGTACTCCCATTTCAGATCCTATTGATTTCAGTGGGAAGTTTTTTTAAGTTAAGTTTGAGCTTCCTTTAACATTGTTTCGATTACAATTACCTCAATGGGCCTTGGAGCAAGCTGTTCCAGTAGGAAGTGTCTGCCCACAGCAGATGTTTGAAACAAGATGATCTTCAAATTGCCTTCCAACCCAAACCACTCTATAATTCTATGATTCTATAATTCTATGATTTCTGTTGAAAAAAAAAACAAAAACAAAAACAATGATCCTTATAAACTGCTTTCCGTCCCGACAATGAAAGCGCATGCTATTAATTTAACAGCCAGCATTTTTGTCTATTTTCGTGCACTTTCTAGGATCAGGACATATGGCAATACTGAAATTGTAAAAACATTGCAGTACATTTATAGCATGCCAGGTGTTTCAGTTTTCTTTCTTTCTTTCTTTCTTTCTTTCTTTCTTTCTTTCTTTCTTTCTTTCTTTCTTTCTTTCTTTCTTTCTTTCTTTCTTTCTTTCTTTCTTTCTAAGTTTATCTTCTCACAGTATGAGAAGCTCTGTGATTCCACACTGAATGGCATGAAGAGTTTTATCAGTGATGACTTAAAGCTATGTAGTATGTAACCACTTAAACATCTGCATATTAGGAGCTGTGCACTGCATTTCATGCAACGTTTCTGAATGGTAAAGCACAGAATAATCATAGGCTTTGCTTTACTATAACTAAGAGCATGAGGGTAAGCCTCCTTCATTTGCTTTTTAAATTCATATATGACTTAAAATTACAAAATGTGGGACACTCTTTAAGTCAGGGATTCTCTTATTTCTTCAGTGTAGAGTAAACTGATTGTATACTGGCAGAAAACTTAAATCCGTTTCTTTTAAGTTTTGAGCTATATTTGTAGAGCAGTACAGCCCTCTCCAAGTGTCTACTGCATGATAACATTCATCCCACTGTGTGGCTAATAGCTGCCTGATGATCCATTCATATCCGTCCTTTAGCCTTGGAGTAACTCTGATGGTCATTCAGGGACAGGGATAATACTCATGTCATTTTACAAGTGTATGTATTTCTAATCTATCATGTTCATTGGATACATTTATCAAGCTCTATTTTGTGTCTTTGCCCTGTTTCCTTCTTTCATCTTACTATATAGAGTTTTACTCACTCTTCTGCTATATTTCTATTTTTGTGGACCGAATGATGTTACAGACATTGAATTAATATTGGAAGAATTAATGGTATGCCTAATGTACAGTTACCCTATGATGTATCAATGTTAGCATCAAATAGATTAATCACCAGAATAGTGAAAAAGTTCTTCTAACATGTTAAATAATGTCCAGTAAAAATCAAATAAGCTCTAATGTTCAGTACATTACCAAAGATAAAAACAGTCTAGCTAAAATTTGAAAAGTAGTCATTATGATGATCATTGCTGTGACTTACAAAACAAATGAGCTAGACTGGGAGACAAATGTTCAGAAGGGTTAAGTCTGTGGAGCCAGCTGTTTTGCTAAATTATCCTCATCCCCATCTTAATAGTGTGCTGTGAAATCATGCTTCTTTTCCAGATCTCGGTCCCTCTGGTTAAATGAGTTGCACAATATTTGATTACATACTATAATCAATGTGTTGCAAAACTGAGTGAATAATTCATAATGTGTCATTTATCTGACAAATTTTGCCTCTGTTTCTGTTTGCCAGTTGTCACTGAGCAGATTATGATGTTCTCAAATGCATCCCTTATTTGAATTTATTTGCTGAATAATTTCCACAAATGAATCTTATTCTGTACCTCATCCGTAGGCAGTTTGTTAGGAGTGTTCAACACTGGAAGATGCAGTTATTTTTATTTACTGGGCATATGGATCATGTGATATTCCTCTGTTTCCTGAACAGATGACAACTAGAATGAAATGAAGCCTCAAGATCAAAATTCTTCATTCGTTTTCTGCCAATATACTTTTAAAATTCCCAGGTAAAAGCCAGCACGCCTTAAAAGTCTACAAACTCTAGACAAAATATAGGGGACTGATCCATTATTTCTCAGATCACCTAAAGTCATGCGGATAATACCAAGACACATGAGTTCACCCTTGTTTATCACCTACTCTTCTAATTATCGTATGAAGACATATATTTTACCTCACCTAAGCAAAGTGTCTGTTTATCATCACTGAGTGAGTGACCAGCACAGTGTACAAAAAAAACCTGATGGCTATCGGGGTCTCTTCTGAAATTAAGCTGGGTTCAAGTTGCAACTGAAAAAGAGAATGATTTCAATTTCTTCACCTTTTGCAACAATAAGCTTATAGACAGATAACTCTCCAGTGGGAGGTTGCTTTCAAGGGGTATCTGCTTGTACAAAATGATTAATCCATACCCTCTAAGAGCAGCCAAAACACTGGGGCTTACAGTTATGGATAATACTTTCCTTCTTATCTCCTGGTTTTCTTATTTTCTGCTGTGCAATGGTCCTGTTTTTATAGATCTTCTCATTCTCCTTGACCTCCTCCCAGGACACTTTTAGGAGTCCACTAAATTTTCAGGTTTCTTTCTACAATTTGCAAAATTATTCTTAATAGGATATGGACCTTGCTGTGTCATTGAATATGTCTGAGTAATTATAATTATCCTTCTAGGAAGCATCCAGCTCAGTGAGACTACATCCAGTGAAGCTAGTTAATTTGAAGTTAGCCATTTCTGTGATGTAAGACAGAATGGATCCTTGTATGTGACTTAATCAGACTTCTTTAGTGGCTTAGAGGAAGGTATGCACAGAAAGATGAAATTAAAGGTCTGATTAAAAATATAATTGGACATTTCTGGAAATATTTCTTAGACACCTGTCTTTACAATTTCGTAAGGACTATATTTGTAGTGGCTTGGTTGAAATATTTCACATTAGGAACAAAAATAACATGCCACTTTTTAAAAATTATTTTCCTTTTATAGCCAAATGCACTGTCATGTTGTGCAGACTCTCGTTGCTAGCATGTATTCCTTTAATTAAACCTAAGATTGGAACAACACTTTCCTTGTAGGGAAAAAAAAAAAAAAAAAAAAAAAAAGATGTCTTTCAGAGACACTGTTGTAATATATATAAAACAATCATTTAAATGGTTTTGGGTGACATCATAAGCTTTGTCTGCCATCTTCACAGACTGTCAAAGTCTGGGTAACTCCGTGGTCTCTGGTCTGATACTGATCTGAAACTTATGACTGGTATCGATTTAATAGGACATACTCAAGGCCTAAATTTTTACAGTTCTAAAGAGAAATTACAATTCTGCATAGAGCAGACTCAAGAGAGAATGAGGTACAATTCTCTTGTCTCAGGCTGTTGTGCATACTTGACCTTAGTTACCTCAAACTTTCTTTTCTAAAAAAATGTCACTCTTTAAAGAATCATCACCTGGAGCTGCTGTAGAAGTATGCCCTTTTCACAGAGCTTGTGCTCTCTGAATTTTCCATGATTGTATCTACAGCTCATCCATAACTGTCTGTTCTGTCAGAATAAATCAATCAAATTGGTCAATCAGTAAATAAATGTCCCTTGCTTTGTATGAATATACTTAATCTTTTCTTGTGTAACCAGTACAATAGGCTAGATTATATCACTGCTTTAAAAATTAATTATTTTTTAAGCACGTGATTCCTGGCTGAATTTGATTTTATTTACATTTGTTGATAGAAAGTGATATTTTTCCTGATCTTAAATATACTTTTCAACAGTCTTTAGCTTCATAAAACTTCATTCAAAGGCCTATTTCTGTTCACTTGAGATGGTGAGACCATAAACCAAGTTCAATTTGAAGTTCCTTTGGGTTGGAACACACTTATGTATTTAATGCTTTGATACTTCGCACTTCAAGCAGTTCACGGATCAGAATTACTGATAATTGGCATAAGTCCCAGAACAGCTCCATTCTACCTCTGCACTGATAGCAGTGTGATTTATATACTGTATCATAAATTGGAATTGTTAAGAATAGATTTAAATGGCTTTGGAACATCATTCCATCTAAATGTAATTGGAACGACATTCTGCTTTCTGGAAATGCCTCTTCTAAAAATAGTAATGTTAAGGAATAAAAGAGAATATCTTTTCTTATGTTTCTTCTCAGCTCAATATAAACGTGTAGACGGGTCAAGAAAAGTTTGGAAAGAGCAAGTCGGAGGGCTTGAAAATTCAAAATTGTTATTAGCAATGGGAACTTTGCACGGCTACGTGGTTTCAGAGTGAATAAAAGGTGAGGACCAAGAGAATTCCTGAAAACATTAAAGCATATCTCTTTAGCTCTGTAATTCTATCATCATTTCTTGTAACAGGCCGTAAGTTTTATACGGAATTTACCGGATCTGAAGCTTGTTGAGCTTGCCCTGTCTGAACTTTTTGTGACCTGCCTGTAATTTTGTTTTATGTGGTTTATCTGTGACTACAATTTCTCTAATTGACTGTATACCTAAGGTTAATTTGTTTTCTCTGTGATTATCTTTTGTGTGATATGACGATAGTTTTAAATAGATAGCAGCAAAAAGCATTTATTCTACATAGAAGGAGAGATTCACAAATCTCTATAATACAATGTAAAGGAATAGAAGGCTGGTCCAACTTTAACAGTCTAAGGATGGAGATACTGTATACAGGGTACAGTGCGGGAGCTCAGATGATAAGAGATGAAACACAGTGGTGGTACTGGAGAACAGACAGCTATGAACAACTTAGTAATGATCAATTACAACCACTGAAAAACTGGAGGAGGGTAAAACCTGTTTTACGACTAATAAAGACTTCAAAAAAATAGTTTTGATAGCACTATGTATAGTAAGTGTGATTGTTACGTATAATTGCAGACCAAAGAAGAAAAGCAAAGATTTTAAACCTTAGCAAATATATAAATTTACCCAGAGCAGATCTCTGAAGGAGGAGGAAAAAGCAATATGAACATCATTTTCCTTTTGGTGAAGGACTCCAGATGCTGAGAACTCACCATAAGCACTCCTGCCCATGTCCAGTCAGCACCAGTTTGAAGCCACTGACATTAGAACCTAGAGGATCAGAGGAGGGATGAGTATAACTCCAGGAAAAGGGGTAGAAACTGTGTGCTTAACATAATTGTCTTTCTTTCTTTTTCAAAAACAATTACAACTGAACTAAGACTGTAATGAAATACAGAGACTGAAATGATTATGTAACAAAATAAGAACTACTCTATATGTGCCACAAAAAAAGGTTCAATAAATTAAAGCTGAGAGTTCAAAGACATTTTCTCTATAATAATTCTCTAGAAGCAAATAATCTGGATTAAATTCCAAGGCAAAAATTAAAACTCTTCCACCAAAGTGATGAGTGCAAAATAAAACTGATCATGATCATTTTAATGGCTTCTTTGTGCCTTAGTAAATATACGGATGATATAAGCAGTCTATTTCCAAGATATGCAATCTGCTGAAATTATTTAGACTATCAAATGGTATCAGTTTTTAGCTTTACAAGATCTCTCAAAAATAAAAAAATAGGGAAGATTTCTTCCGACACCAGGTAAGTCTTTTTCTAGTTCCAAGATATTGACCTTAATATTGCTGGTAAGAAAGAACTGAGGATCGAGTCCATTTCACTTATAAGATTTTGACAGTGGAAGTGGAAAATGCATATTGCATGATAAGCAATGAAAAAGCAAATTTTGAAATTCCTCAGTTTACTTTAGAACCATAATGGAGGTGATAAATTTGAACCCATTTCTGAGCACCCAACCTAGAGGAGCCCCATTCCATAGCTTATGACCTTTTAATATCATTATGGTGGAAATAATAACTCAGCACAAAACCATGCTCAGATAGCTGTCATATTTTGAATATTTTTTTGTAGAGTTTCCCAGTAAATTAATGCAGACAATTAAGCACAGGTGTTTTGAAAAGATCTTGCTAGTTGTCCAAGATACTAGAATTTACGAACAGAATGCTTTCCTCTCCCTAGGAGTATTCCTATTTAAAAAAATCCAAAATAATTTCCAACTAAATGATAAGTAACTCATATAATGAGAATCGACAGATCACAAGTTGCTCCTTCACCCTAATTCAAAGCTGTAGATTTCATGAAGTTTTAAATGTGTTTAAATATGCAAAAGAACTCAACAGGAAATTCCTGGTTAAAAGCACCTGCTGTCTTCACCTGAACATTCAAAGTAAGAAAGTAATCAACCTTTAAAATGTATCTCTTGATATACTGATAGCAGACATTCTAGACAAATGCATGCCCAGTCATTCTTCAGATAAGATTGCATGGCACGTCACAATTCAAGAGCTCTTTCATAAATGTTTTAGCATGCAAAAATGACCTTCTTAAAATGTATTCTATCACTGTATTTGCAAAATAATAATTAAAAAAAACCCCAGTAAAATATATATTTTGATAGCAGAAGGAATGCAAGTGAGAAAAAATGCCTCTATCAATTTTGCAAAACTACTATTACAGAAACACACTGTACTCTAAGACCAGCTATTTAAGTTTTTCAGTACATTAGCAAGAATCAGTTAATGCTTTAAAAAATATATATTTTTAGTACTTTTAAAAATTTTTAAGTATTTTAAACATTTTAAGCAATCCAGAAGAGAATCCAGAAAGTTCATTTTAGCTAGTATTCATAAATTTAATATTTAACATTTAAGTTTTAATCTTTGATATTCTACCTCATAATGCTTTCAAGTACTTTTATTATGCAACAGAATATTCAGTAAATAAAAGAATTATCTCCAGATAATGCTCCTTATGAAGACATTTGTTTTTATTTATTACTTGGTAATATTCATGTTTATGTATTAATATTTTCACAGGAACCAGGCACATCGTGTAAGTTTATGGAGATGTTGTTAAAATTGAATATTTTTGAAATAATCCATTTTCTTAATCCTGGATTTTAATTTTCTTGTTAGGTCAATGATTCTGGTGTTCCATCTAGATAAGGTCAGAATGATACATTCAAAATGTTTCAGAAGAACTCTGAGGGACTGAACTTTGAGGTTTTCTCCATATAAGCACTGTTTTCCAGGCTGCTTTGAAGGACTACAAAAAGCAGAAAAAACACTGAGATTTTTATGAGAAAATATAGACCAAGAAGGATGGGAGAAAAACCTCCTAGTTCCTCCAAACCTGTAGTCCCTTAGTAGCTTGATATTGATCTGGGATCCTTGTTATTTCAGATCAGTTTTCAGAAAGGCTTTTGAGAAGTCTGCTGCCACGTGTTGTAGTAAGTTATAAAATACATGTAATAAGAATCTTGGAATTTATGAATAATCACAGATAAGCTCTGATTTAGGTTCACTTCTGTAACACCTGTTCTAATAAAAAGATTATCCAAGCCATGGAAATAGTGGATAATACGAAAAGAAAAAAACTTATTTTGAATTGAAAGCATTTAGACAACCTGGAATAACAGAGCACCTAAAATAAATAAAATCCTCTGGATTTCTTTTGTGATATAAAATTGAACTGAACATGACTTTCATCTTAAGGCACATACACCTTTTTTTTATTATTATTATTGTTGTTAGGTTTCTCTTACAATGTTTGAACAGTAATTCTAAAGGTTTTTTAAGAGGTTTTAAATTTTTTATTATTTATTTATTTATTTATGGGAGCTGTTTTAATACTTCTTTTAGCAGAAATAGTCATTACAGTGTAGAAGATAAAGTAGTTCAATAATGTTTTTATTTTTTTTCACTTGTTAGTGCTACATGTAATCTGAATACCGATTCATTACGAAGAAGAAGACGATATTTCTCAACTGAAAAGACAACTGATATAAAAAGACCAGTGTGTCTTGCTACAGACAGTTCTTTATGGATCAGCAATTTCTTCATAACCATGGTTCTAATGGGCCATCACAGAGGAATCTTTTTAACCGTATTACAGTCTAATCAGATGTGGCATCTGTCAAATGTGCCTGATTTAGCTCTAACAACTGCTAGATTATATATGAGATACAAGTTCACCAGTTAACAGAAATATTAAGTCCAAATAGGACTGTATACATGCAATAGACCCAATGATAGAGAGAATGACAAAGTCTAATCTATTTACTTATGTATAAACTTTTTATTATTTTCACAGATAAAATTTCAGACTACTAGATAAAACTTTATGCAATTGTCATTACCTTCTAAAAGGAAGGATGTTTCCTCTTGTATGACTTGCTGAGGGCATGTAAGCAAGACATAAGGAAAGCTAAGCTTGGGTAACTGTTCTATAATGACAGTGTAAGCTCATAGGAATAAGCTTACCATTTGGACTGTCTCCCTGTTTTCCAAAAATAAATAGATGGATTGTGCTGAAAAATTACTAGTGAGATCTACTTTTCTCAGTACTCTTCTGGAAGTCATCTAGAGTTTCTGTGTTTGGTAGACTAGGAGTTCTTACCTACATGTGAATAATCCTACGTTTACCAAAGCATTTGGATACATTATTATTATTATTATTATTATTATTACAATAACAAATATTGAAAACTTCAATTTGCAGTGTAACTGGGGTATGATTATAACATGTCTACCTCAAAAAAAGCAACACTTCTCTAATTACCAGGTTCTGCCAATAGACTTTAAACCTCACTGTGGCTGGCCTCCAGAGGGGAGATAGCTTTTTATAAATTTTCAAGACCATTTAGACATAGGCATCTCTGATTTTTATTTTTTTATTTTTTTTTATTTTACCACAGAAGGATGCCAATTAATGTCATTTGCAATGTAGATTCTTGTCTATTAGGAATGGTACTAAAACCACTTCACAAAGGCCATCGGATAGCTGTCAGAAGGTAACACTTCATGTCAGTATTGATCTGGCATAGATATGGAGAAAACCAGAGTTGTAATAGTATGTCTTATTACCAATTATACTGACCATCTCTCCAACTTAATATTTTAATTATTCAATTATTTACATTTTTTTCCTCTTTTTGCAGAAAGAAACACCCTAAGCTATTTTAAGTTAGATTTAATATTAGACCTGTATAGTATGGGAAAGAAAACTAGGTTAAAGATTTCTCTTTGACTTATGAATATAAGGTACACATTTTCTCTTTTATTCTACATTTCTTTCTGTTACCTCACCTGTTTCCCCATTCTCAAGACAAAATATTATCTTTCCAAGTGTCAGTATAAAAACCTTACAGCACCTAAGAGAATGACACTGTCTGAATGGGACTGTTGTAACTCAGGATTCTGATTTTATTTGAAGGGGGACTTTGATATCTTGATCTTCTCATATAATATACTAGAAAAATAGGAGCAAGAAATCATTAGGGTTTGTGAAAATCTTTGGGATAAGATGCTTAATTCTAATCACAGTGGGTTTCTGACTTTCAAATAATAAGCTCATTCCTCACCTACTGCTATTGTAGCAAGTCTTCTCATCTTCCAGAACTTCAGCATCTTAGGACATCTTACCAATAGTAAACATCTGCAAAACTTCTTTTACTAGCTAAAACTCTTAATACTGATTAAAATTCTAAAAGATAGGGATATGGTGGAGTGGGAGAGAGAGAGTGAGTCTGAAAGAGGCTGGAAAGAATTGTAGGATGGAAGAGAGAGGGAGAGGGAGATACAGGGAAAGAGGGAGATAGAGGGAGAGAACACACTTGCATTTAGTAACTTCATTTGCCATAAACACAATGTATTCAGATTTGAATCGCCTTGCTTTGATATATTTTGCATTGATTACATTAGAATTGGAGTGAGTTCATCTTTACTTTACTATGTAAATATTATATGAACACTAAACTGAAGGCTGATGTCAGCTCAAAGACCGATTTTAAGCACAGACTTTAGATAAAATAATCACCCTTCCAGACACAAATGTCTAACTTCTGCTTATATATACCTTTGATTCGGAGTAACTGATACATTCTTAAAATCTTCACAGTTCTCATATGCCCTAGACATGTATGTATACAGTATTGTTTCAAACCTCGTATTAAAAATGACCAAGAACTTTTAATCATCTCAGGTTGTATTGACTTTTGTCTTTTTGTTTCCCTAAACCAAGAATTATGCAATTATTCTGGGCTTAAAGAGTCAGGAGCAGAATTCAGATCTACTGTGAGAAAATAATAGGTTTCTCACATTAAATACAAGCAAAACCAAGAGTCTAGGATCACCTTGCCCTTTCCTGTAAAATGCTTTTAATACTAAAATTATTATCATAAGTAATAAATAATTATAATAAGCAGTTATAAAAGCATGTGTTCCTTCCATCCTTCTATGCTGTCTTTCAGTATTTCTTTGTGGTTGTTGTTGTTGCTGTTGTTTAATGATTCTTATTTTCCTAAAGCGAAAAAGAGCTTAAGTGTAACTTGATTGGAATGATGAAGCATTAGTTATGTGACTGTAACTACGAAGCCATGCCTACACTATTGAAGAAAAACAGAAGACAATAGCAAAAGTACAAGCAGACACTTTGAAAGAAAAATCATGTATTGCATCAGAGACGAGAGTCATAACAGTAAATAACAAATGAGTAATGACATATAAATGCTAATTTGAGAGCTGTGCAGCATCTAGATTGGGGAGTAATTTGAACATTTTAGAATTATGACACATGTAATAAGTAGAAAAAATTTTAGAATGTCTAAAAGACAACAAGAAAACAATTTAAATGCTTAAATGTCTCTTTTCCTCAGAACTGGATATGCAAAACTCTTGCTGGATTTAGCTACTTCATTACCACCATGAAAGGGAATTGTACTTCTATTTCTTCAGTTGGTACAAGTACCCACCACTGAGATTCAGTTGTAAGCGGCATACAACTCAATCTATGTCACATTCTTATTGTGGCACCTTCTTCAATAACCTTTTCAGTTGAGTTCATTGGAAAATAGGAGGATTCTGTCAGCCTGGAACCTCATCAAAGCCATTACTTTTAAAAATTTTATTTTCCATATCTTGAAAGTATGCAATTATTTATCCAGATTGCTATGAATATTTATTTTGCTTATTGTATTTATTATTATACATAAATATATTGTAATGTTTAACAGAAATACAGAAAAAAATAAAAATATTTGTGTGGTTTAACAAGTTTCTTAATAGTTTCTTAATCTTATCTATGTTCATTACTCATACTGTGGCAATAGAAAACAATGTGACTTTGCTTACCAGTAAGCTTTATTATTAAGGTCTATTTATTAATTTGCATGTAAACTACATCAAGAAACTAAAGACAGGTATTAAAGAAGGTAAATGGTGACCTGTTAAGCAATAATCATTTTAAAAGTACCTGAGTTCTATTTTATACTTAAAAAACGTAATTGAGATTTACCATCTCAGTAAGAAATGAAGTAGTTACAAGTGCAAGCATAGTGTAATTTTGTGTGCTCTTTTTCAATATGATTTAGACAGAAATATAGATAATGTATCTATTTTCATTTTGCATAAAATATGTTTGTCAGGATTTTCAGTGGTTTAAGAATCCTACTGAATTATTTGAGACTTTTGAATATCAACACATTTCAGTGATCTGAAATAAACCCTCCTTCGACAAGTCCTCCAAATTTGGCTTTTCTACAATTTGACCATCTGTTCTTGCTGGACTTGGATTCCTGTGATACTGGCAATGGCCAATATTGTCTCAGGTGGTGAATGGAAGAGAAGAAATGGTGACATATGGTAGTAGGATGCTTAATCCAGCCGAGCAGAAACAAACTGTACTACATAAAAGCAATTACAGTTTATGTTTTATGCACTGAACATACAGAATGGTATTTTAAAGATTTTAGTGACTTCCTTTTTAAGGGCTTAGTCAAGATGTACTAAATGCCTTTAGGCTGAAAACAGATAAAAATAAATTTGCAGTCTGCATTCTGATTTGAGGGAGTAATAAAATCTCCCTGAGTTATCAGTTTAGGTCTTGAACTTAGGTCCAATAAAGTGCCTAAAATGTTTCAGATGATTGTCCATAGAGGTACCTCAAAAGAGATATTCAGAGCACCTAATTTAATTTAAAGTTGCCTTCCTTAAAATACTCTTTAAATTTCTTTAAAATACCCTTTAGAGCAGAGAAGTGGAAAATTTATGTTATATAGATTTATATCCAAACAAGATCCATTTGTTTTTAAATCCACACCTTTTGGCTTTCCAGAGTTTTTGGGAACAGGATATTGAAACATGCTATTTAAATAACAGAACTGGACTGCCAGCATGGTTATTTTACAGAGAAACAGTTTTACCTCCTATGTCCTATAAAGCTCACAGGATTTGTATAGTAATGCAGATCAAGAATGTCTTATGTCTTGGAGTGTTGTGCTTCGTTCTACTCAAGATAAATGATCATTCTTTGAATGAAATCCTCCCTCTGATACTT
>JACDJE010000476.1:173235-184752 GCA_016647715.1 Pavo muticus | reverse complement strand
AATCATAATCTATTCAAATAAAAGCACCAGAAGGGCCAATGAGTAATATTTTAAAGGCCAGCTGTTTTTTTTTTTTTATTTCTGTTCTTGATTGATTTTTTTAGGAACAAATTTCAAATCACTGTAATTACTAAAACTTTATTTGTTTTGCAATTCTAGAGAGTTTTGGTGGTATACTAGGGAATTTTTATTTTATCTCTTCAGACAAATTACATATTTGAGATTATATATAAAAATATTTAATGATCATCATACTGGAGAGAGTCCTAACACCGTGAGCAAATCTATATAGCTGTTGCAAATATGCGATACTTTATAAGCATTTGCCCAGAATCAATTAGGAATACTTCTCTCAGGAACCTTAGTCCAGCATTTGGTTTGCATTTTGGTTCCCTAGTGCTGTTTCTGTTAATCAAATGTTGTCCCTTAGCAGTATTTTTGAAGGAAAATATTATATATTTCTTTTCTTATAAACAAGGGAATCTTTGCTCCCTTACATGGAGTTCTTCTGTCCCTATCATTCCTGCTTCCAGCTAGTTTAACCTGCTCTGCAGTCAGATCTTCTTGCCCTTCAGCCCAGATCATTCATTGCTCAACAAGTAACTAAGCAATATTAAGGTCTACTGATGAAGGTTTTATAAAAAGCAGGTTCATGTCATATTTTACTGAAAAAAAGAAAATAAATTTCAAGTAAAGTCAGAGAAGAATCATATCCACTTAAACCAAAACATCAAGATGTGTTTAGTAAGCCAATTACAGAATGACTGCATAATGCTATTTAATAACGTTTAATAAGACTTTGAGCTGGAGAGCCTGTGCTGAGAAGAAAGAATGAAGGAGTTAGCTCTTTTCTCTCTGGGAAAGGCTCAAGGGAATCTCATCACAATATTCCTATATCACAATATTCCTATGCTTAAAGGTTGGCTGCAAAGAGGACAAGATGCAATGGGTGTAAGTTGCACTGGAAAAGTTTTATCTTGATATAAGAATGGTTTTTCTTCCAGACATAGTTGAGTAAGATGATATTTTGAGGTGCCTTCCAACCTCGCTCTGTGTTTCTATGAGAATACTAGCATCTAAGGGGAAACTGTTTCTCATCTCATTTTAAAACAGAGATCAAAACCAACGCATATAACTGTATTAAAAGTTCTGAAGCACTCCTGAGCTTCATGATTGTGTAGTAGGCTTAATAGGTTTTTGGTTAAGCAAAATGAATTCCACCTAGAATCTGTTGAATTTTAACATTTATCAATCTGATTCTAAAATACTATTTTATCTTTCAAGTGGGAATATGACATCATGATTTATGATGTTGCCTACATTCTCATGTGACTTAGCCTGATGTGACTTAGCCTGATCAGATGGATCAGCTTTAGTGGACCTTACACATTAAACTTAACTAGCAAATTCTATAAACATGCTCAAGTATTGTATTCGCATAGCAACTATACAAACAAGAAAATATTTCTACTTTTGTCACTGTCATTCTGTATCCTGTTATTTATATGTAAGACGGAGTATCAACTAATGCAAGTTTTGGTATTTCTTTCTCATCACATTCTGTAAATAAAATATACAGGCTTGTTTAGTTCCCGCTTTATTTGGTGAATTGTTATTTTCTGGACTTAATAGTCTTCTTATAGCTCTTTTTAGAAATAGAGGGAATATCTAGTATTTCTAGAATTAGCACTAAGAAGTCATACTTTAATGCTGCTGTCTGTTATATTAGTCACTATACTACTAAAACAAATCCCAAACAGCATTTATTTTTTCCATTGCTCAAAGATTATCTGTTAAGGCAGTTCCCATTTTATACTTACTATCCTTGATGGCTTAGATCTTCCATCAATAATATCTGTTCCTTTCTAACTTTTCTATCAGTGTTATTGATTGATGCAGTCTTCTTTATTCCTGCAGTTTTAATTTCTGTATTTTCTCTAATATTTACAAAACAAAACAAAACAAAAAACCCACATTGATTTTAATTCAGGATCGCATCTTAAGTGCTTAACAAGAGTATGTTTGAAAATATAAAAAATTTGTTTTTGGTTACTTTTAAAATTTGTACCATTTTGAATGTAAATATCTTATCTTCGTACATGCTTGGGTCAGAATCGAACAATTTTACTCTATCAGACAGGCTGTTAGTGGCTTACTATCTTGTTGCACCAGATTGCTACTGCTGGGCATTGTTTTTATGTGTGCAGTCTTGTTTGGAGGTCTTTCTTCTGTGTCTTCAGAGGATTTGGAAGTCTTAAATGACAAACTCTGAGGTCACACTTTATCGAACAAGTCTTCATTAATTGCCTCCAGTAGACCACTTGTATCAGCAGCCATCAACAGTCTAATGAGCTAAGTTGTATCCAAAAGTCCCAGGCAAATGTGAGAGATAAATGTTGTAGCTAATTTGTTATTTTTCCTAATTAAAAGAGATTGTTTTTCCTTACTCACAAATAAAGCCAATATCTTAAGACAAAGATCTTCTACTTTAACTAAGCATTGGGATTAGCAAGAATAGTTTCTATTGGTTTCCACAATAACATTTTAAATTAAACTTGATGGAACACCTGTATAGAGTTCTTTTATCTAGCCAAACCCTCTAGGCAGAGAGTTGAAGTATGTTAATGAATACTAACACAAGTACAGAAATGATAGTACTTGAAGAATGACAGTATTATACAAACTGTTTTTAAAATATAATTTTTATGTAGTGGGTACAGTGTATTGATGAGGCCAGTGTGGGGGGTTCTATATACACAACTCTCCCTGCTGACCAAATGTTTCAATCACTATTTGGATATTGCTGCATCAGTGATACCATCTGTCTGGTAAGAAGTAAAATCAAATACACGAGAAATTGTGATCTTCAGAGATACAGAGGACATTTCAGTTGGAGTAAAATTCTTCATTCTGGTCAAGCTCCAGCCCAGGCAATTATGTCTGAATTGTTTAAATTCCCTCTATAGTTTTAATTATGTATAAAATTGTACTTCAGTTTCTGTATGTACTGTTGCTGTTTATCTGTGGGCAAAAACATTATTTTGCCCAGTAGTACCTGGAATGCTAAAGAAACCTACCATATGCTAATGTTATGTCTTTATTAATTTAAAAATCGTGATGAAGTTTGGATGATTGAATTGCTTACAAGCACCAATCATTCTTAATTTTAAGAAGGGTAGAAACCCAGGGAATATTGATCTGTCAGCCTCAGGGAAAGATCATGGAACTGTGGGTGACACCAAGATGTGTGATGCTGTCAACACACCTGAGGGATGGGATGCCATTCAGAGAGACATAGACAGGCTCGAGCAGTGGGCCCAGAAGAACATGAGGTTCAACACAGCCAAATGTAAGGCCTTGCACCAGGGTCATGGCAATCTCCACTATCAGTACAAGCTGGAAGATGAAATGATAGAGTGCAGCCCTGCCAAAAAGGACTTGAAGGTACTTGACTGGGGTAGTCAGAGCAGGTTGTCCAGAACCATATCCAGTTGGATCTTGAATCTCTAAGTATAAATACTTCCAGTCTCTCTGGGTGACTGTTACCCATGTTTAACTACCTTCATAGTTAAAAACATAACCAAATCAAAAGGAACAAAGAAACAAAAACCAGCGACAGCAAATAAACCAAATAAACAAGACCCCTCATGTTTAAATAGAATATCCTGCATTTCAGTTTGTGCCTACTACATCTTGTTTTTTCACTAAATATCACTGAGAAGAGCCTTGGCTCCATTTTCTCCGCTGTCTCCCATTATTTATTTATACACATTGGTACAATTCCCTTGAGCCCTCTCTTCTCCAGGCTGAAAAGTTGTAGATCTGTCAGTCTATCCTGACAGATGCTCCAGGCCTTATACATCTCAATGGGTCTTTGCTCATTTTGAGTATGTCCTGATCTCACTTGTACTGGTTGACCCAGAACTAGACACAGTACTCAGGATGTCTTAACAATAGCAAAGATCAGCTCCCTTGACCTGCTGTCAAGTCTATGTAGCCAAAGTGTTTGTTGGCCTCCTTTGAGACAAGGGCACATTGCTTGCTCATGATCATCTTGGAGTCCACCAGGACACCCAGGTCTTTTTCTGCAAAGATGCTTTGCAGCCACTTGGCTCCTAGTATCTATTGGTTCAAGGGATTATTCCTACCAATGTACAGGTATTTGTATTTCCTTTTGTTGAACTCTATGAGTTTCCTGACAGCCTGTTTTATCCATATGATATACTAGCTACTCTTCATAGTATACTCATGGTATTTACAATGATGAAGGCTAGTGATCATATCAAGGTGACATGCTAACCTACCAACAAGCTTGACTTTAGGAAATGCAAATAAACTCTCCATTTCAGTTTAAGCTTTATGAACGAAACAATAAAGAATTTTACAACCCTGCATAAAATCTGAAAAAAAAAAAAATTCAGCAGCTAGTAGTAGACAAAATCATTGTCAGCAAATATTAGGGACAGCAAAGTCTATGGGCTTGGTTTTGCATACTCCCAGCCCCTAGCAATTTTTCATTTAATTTGGGGAATATCTCTTATGCAAAAACAGACTATGTTACCAAATGTTGTAACTGTACATGTCAGCACTGGTATCAAATTACGACCTTCAGTTTCTCAAAATCTGCATGATGGAAGTTTGCTTTTGGCGATTAACAGTTAAGAGCAGGGGAATGGTTTTGGTGTTTGATATATCTCTCAGTTCCTTTGTTTTTAAAGATTTATGAAACAACCTGACATTTTGCAAGTATTTATGTAGTATTATCATGCTGAAATTCTGACAGTCTTCTCTGTGATATTATTTAAATAGAATTTTGCATAGTGTGTTGCTATTTATTGATTAGTGTTCTCCATGAAAGCTAATTTTGGCTACCTTCAATAATGTAAAAGTTGGATATTTAGTTTCAGTTAGCCACTTAGGCTTACTTAAACAAAAAAAGAAAGCAGAACCCTCAAAGGACCATAATGTTAAACTTAGAAGTGTGTATAGAGACAAGGAAGGTGGCTTGTCATTTAGAAAAAGATGAAAAATATTTGTTGCTTTATCATAAATTCATGTATAAAATAAAGTTAGATTAGGTAAGTTTGATCAGACAAGAAGAATCTGGTTTGAATATTATTGTGATAAGAACAAATAATTAAAATAAAGATTTATTTTTTTTTTTCTCTCAGTACCTTGCTCTGAAATCACTTTGTAGTCTTGTGGAGAAACAAACAGAAAACAGATATAATGCTTCGGAAGACATAAAGCATTAATGAAGAGAATTTCATGGGAAAATAGGTATTTTTTAACTGTAAATTGGCATGTTTATCTACCCTTAAAAGAGGGTACTAATCATAAACAGAGTAGAATAGTTATTTTCCCTAAAATCTTTTTGAAAAGCTATTATCTCATTCTTCCAGAGGTCTCTGAGCATGTGCTAAATCTTTGTAAAAAAGAAGTTTAGTAAAGTTTATTAAAAGTTTAGAAAGTTTTATTATTTGAAGTTTATTGAGTGCCAGAAAAAAAAAATATGATTATGTATTTAATAGTAAGTACTGTGCAACATGAAATCTGAAAGTTGCACCCAATCTTTACATAAGCGAAGATGCATAAATCACTCTATTTTTGCAAGAGCATATTATAATTATTGAACATTTATTTTAATTTATCCAAAATTGGTGGATTTACTCAAAACTTGAACTTGAGATCAAAATTTCTAGAATTGTAGTCATCTAGGTCATGGAAGCTGTCTGAATGTCATGGAAATAGATACAGTTTAACACATTTTTATTAGACATTTGAAAGCAACCTACAATCCTATCTGTTTTTTGTCTGACTATCTTCAGTTTAGCTGATAATGATTAAATCGTTCTCTTTCTAAAGAAACATTACGATTAAGGATTCTTCATGAGATAATTATCTTTAAAAAAAAAAACTTGGGTGGAAAAAGGGATTTTCTATAGACATTTACATGAAATTTTCTTTTGTTTAATTTAAACATAATTTGAAGAAGTAAAATTGTATTACTGAAGGCAATAGCAAACATCCATTTCCTGAGTTCAGTTTCATTCTAAACTAGCAAGCACTTAACACTGTCAGCCCCTTGTGCTTTTAACTGAATAAAGGTCAGATAATCAGACAAGTGAAAGGACAGCTCATTTATCATCCTTTGATAAATGTGCCAGTAGTTAATCTTCAGCAGTGGATGATAACACCACACAGTGAAAAGTGAATGGATTCACAACTGAATTTACAACAAATATGTAATAATTCTGTAGAGTAAAAAGTCCAATTTTGTTCTGTATTTAATATGAAATTATGTTTGTGGCTGAAAGCATTAATTATCACAATCTAAACATTATTTTGTTAAATTGTATATCAGAGAGGTCAAGACAGATCTTAATAAATCACAATTATGGAACTGATAGAATTATTATTTCATACTGAAAAAAAAAAGGGTCTAAAGACATATGATATGCAAAAGTTATCAGATTTGTATATTCCTTGAACTGATTCCAGAAGGAAATTGTAACCCATAAGATTGTATTAAATGAGAAACACTTTCAGAAACATAGAAGGCAGGACTCCTTTTGCACATCCCCCTGCCCCCCTAGAAGTCTGTACTGGAATCACTTGAACAGATGGTTTTTGCTGGAATGTAGATTATGGCAATAATGTTTAAAACTATTTAAGTTTATTGGCCTACTATTCTGACAGGAGATCTTTAGAAGTCTGCTGGAGCAGATGGAGAAGATCTTCAAGTAAATATCTGTTATTACCTCAGATTCTGTGGGATTTACAAGATTTAGGAACATCCTATGCAGGACAGAGAAAATAGATGTTATCCTACACTGCAGTAATAAAAAACACACTGGGAGGAGTCTAGAAAAAAAATTCAAGGCTTTATTTATTATTTTCTTTATTATTTCACAGTTCCATTTTTCCACAGAAAAACAATGTAGGTCTAAGTTGTTTTTCTTTTGGGTTGCAGTATCCTCAAATACTTTTTGCATTTGTTACTTCAGTCAAATAAAGGCCAAAAAAATACAAGGCTTACGAGTTAGGAGCTGTACTACAGTTATTTAATTAATTCTAAAGAGTTTGAATTAACTAAATATTTATCTCATTAATCTCTTTGGACAGAAAATAATTCGCAAAGGAAGGAAGTACATGGCACGAGTATGTATCTATTTTAAATATATTAATAACTACATTTATCTAATTTTTAAATACGTGTTGCATTCTCTTAAATAATAAATATACAGTGGAAATCAGAAATAGGATCTCACTGTATGTATTTTACAGGTATTTTCATAACAGAAAGTAAAGCAGATTTACTGCATAGCCTGTATCAGTTTTTCAAACTCACTGTTGCAGTATTTCAGTCAAACAACACTAAATTATTTTGAACAGAAAAAAATATGAACGCTTCCAAGCAAATAAGAAAAAAAAAAGAAAAGATTACAATTATTCATAATTTTTTTCTTCAAGTACCTCTCCTTGGACCTTTGATGTACGTAGAAAATGCAGACGCAAAAGAATAAAAAAATGAAGTTATATCAATGAAAAGAATATTATCTCATGTTGGCATGCTGTTTTTATTCAAGGGTCAGCACTGCAAACATTTCATCATAGTAGATGTAGTCAATATAATAAAGTTACATATTTTTAGATTAAACATTTATAGGAACTTCCAGTACCTAAAGGGAGCCTATAAACAGGAGGGGAGCCAACTCTTTGAAAGGGTAAATAATAGCAGAAGTAGGGGAAATGGTTTTAAGTTGAAGGAGGGAAGATTTAGGTTGGATGTTGGCTGGAAGTTCTTTACTATGAGAGTGGTGAGGTGCTGGAACAGGCTGTGCAGACTGGTTGTGGATGCCCCGTCCCTGGAGATGTTTAAGGCCAGGTTGGATGGGACTCTGGACAGCCTGGTCTAGTAAATGTGGAGGTTGGAGGCCCTGCATGTGGCAGGGGGGTTGGAGCTTCATGATCCTTGAGGTCCCTTCCAACCTAAGTCATTCTATGATTCTATGATTATTTGTACCTAGCATCCTGAGATGCTCATTAAGATCAAGTGGAAAGCACCAAATTAAAGAAATAATAATACAATCAAACCCATCAAATAATTTTTAATCACATACATACTCTGTTTCCTGAAGTTTTTGAAATGCAAAACAAAATGTTTGCATAATGGATTTTTCTGCTTTTATGAGTATGATGTATTTGAACTTCATTTTTTATGTCAGTCTCAATTGCTTAATTAAGGAATTGGGCAATTTTCTTATAAGTTGATCTTACATAATGTTAATAATATATCAACTGGGAATAGTTGTATATTATGACTGAGTATGAATTCTGAATAATTTATTTATTACATAATCTCTTTATAATATAATCATATCTGAAATTTACAATTACTGTTTCCATCATTTGGTGATAAGAATGATTCATATTCCCTTTCATATAGATTTATCAAATGCATTTGAGTTTGAAGTTTATTATGTGAAATTAACTGAATTACACGAAAAACTCAGCAGTAAAAATATTAATTCTATCAGAAAACGCAAAGTTAATTTAGATGAATTAATTTTATGTGCTTGCTTGAAATTTTTGCTTCCTACATTAAATTATTTAAAAGTCCACAAGCATGGTAATGAGAGATTTTGCTGGCAGAACTCGTAACAAATGAAGAAATCTTTTTCACACTTGAAGTAGAATCAGACAAAGCACCTTCAGTGGGACTGTTCTAAAAATAGTCAAGGTATTTCAGTATGAACAGCACTCCAGAATGTAACTTGAAAACTTGCATAAAAACCATTAAAGAAGGTAAGTTTTATATTAACAAGTTTCCGAAACTAAACATAACTTTTCTGAGCATTTGTCATACTTCACACGGAAGAGTTATTAAAGCTTACCAAGATGGTGGTTGCTCATGAAAATTAGAGATGTGTTTAAGCAACTGTTAAACCATTCATTTTATCTGTATCAAATCAAATTCAATCAAAGGTAAAATCAGTCAGTTTAATCTCATAACTATTTATTGTTGACTACTGCTGCCTCACAAGCAATGCCTTTATTCTTGTTTTAAGATTCACTTCTGAAAGAGATCCTGAAATGCATTATCAGATTGGTCTTGTATGAAAAGTCCATCAAAATGTTTAGGGCATTATGCATCCACTTGTCCTGGTTGTATCAGTATTCCATATAATGACATCATCTGGCAAGCTGTTTGGTGCTGGTGCACATTGCTGGTGAGCTGCACTTCCTGGTCCTGTGCTTCTTGCAGTCTCAGCTGTTCTCATGTGAGTTCCAGCTCTCTGAGAGTAAGATGCACTGACCCAAGTCAGACTACAATTTCCAGAAGTCTCCAGCATGCCCTGCGTGGGCTAGGAAAACAGTGAGAGAAGGAGAGAGAGAGAGAGAAACAGAATGGTTTAAAATGATATGTTATCTCATACAGAGGTGTCAGGTGTTCTTGTAGATCATCTGTCATCATGGGGTATCATTGTGACTAAGAAGCATAAGGATCATTGTAATAACGATGTTTAATTCTTAGAGAAGTAAACAGATATATTGAAAGTTGTTTCAAGAAAACAAATATGAGATTAGATGATAATATAAACTGTGGGATAATGAAATAAGTTAAATGTAAGAACAGTGAAAAAGAGTGTTGTTTATGAGAGGCTTGGAACATATAGTATATGTAATGGCTACTTGACTTCTTTACATTAAAAAAAGTATTGAAAAATACATCGTTCCATTCTTTACTTTGGTTCGTTTCAGCTGGATTATCTTACATATTATCATCATTAGCATTAATTCTGCTACTATTATTCATCAAATAATGTACTGTAAGACAAGAAACCCAAGAGTTCTGGAGACATGCAAAATCAAATCTCAGCCCATAATGGCTTTGAATATAATGTATATCACCCTTGTGAAACTATGAAGTGAATAAATTGCAAAGCCATAATGAAAGGAGTTAGCCTCCTAGCCTGACGTCAAATTAATCTCTCCACATCATCTCTGAAAATTATTTAAAAGAAAATAAATTATCTCTGCAGCAAATCTATCTTCATTACTAGGTGTTGAACTGCATCTGCCTGCTGCAACAATGTTTACTGTAGACAGCAATGGGAAAATCAGGTTTTGCTATATTGTCCGAACATTACAGCTTTGTCTTACAATTTATATCACTGCGTTAAAAAGATTATTTCTGTTCTCCAGCCTTTCTGTTCTTGAAATATCCTGAATGGGGAGAATTTTACTTTCTAGTTTCAACTTTTATTTGAAACCATGCTTCTCCAGGTGTATCTGCGATGATTTTCAGTCTCCTTAAATCCTGTAGAAAAGAAATGGCAGGTCTGAGTGGAAAGTAATCACCTTACAAGAGTCATTCTCTCTCTTTCTTTCTTTTATCCAGTCAGCTTTTAATTACAGAATCACAGAATGACTGAGGTTGAAAGGTGCCTCTGAGGGTCATCTGGTCCAACATCCCTGATCAAGCCAGCACACAGAACCAGACAAGTGCATCCCATTAGGCTGCATTCCATTAGGGCACAATTTGCTTAAGCATTCTCTGACTTTATTCTTTTCTGACATGGATAAATATTCCTTGCTCCAGGTTTTCTCTCTTATCTCCAGACCCTCCGCCCTGGATAGCTGCTCCAAATGCTGCTGGGTAATGTGTCCATGGTACATCACCAACATATTTAAAAATGCTTGTATGTGGATCAGAACTGAGGTAAAGATGTTTTCTTTGCATCCTGCTGTGTAAACTGCTGCATTTGTTGGCTGCACACTGGAAGTTGTACTCTAGGTCTGTCTTATATATAAGCCTCTCCCTAGCACCAGATAAAAAGTTGTTTGTCCCTCCATAATCAGGGGTGAAGCTACTTAGAGGGTTTTCAGATCCCTGACAAATCTGCCCACAAACTGAAGAAATCTCAGAGCCCAGAAACTACTGTAGAAATGGCTGCCTTATTAGCAGTACTCTCAGTTTTTTAAGATACCTCTTCATTTGCCTTACCCTGAGCTCTTAGATCTTAACCATATGTGGTCAGAACAACATACTCTGTTAAAAGAGATACTCTTGCTTAAAGTTTCATCATAGCTTACAGACTGATAGAAAACCACCTGAAACATCTAAATCCTTAATCTATCTGAATCCCTGAAAAAAAACTTGGAAATATAGCTCTGAATAGTTAGACATGGGAGTGCCTGAACTATGCGTTTAAAACATACTGATTGTGTTCCACCCTTTTTGTGGAACTAATTGGAATAAATCAAAGTGATAAGAATCTTCACCAATCTATGCTTCATAAAGGTCTTTCATATTTATTGATCTCTAGAATTCTTTACTTTTTTAAAAGTATTGCTTTTTGAAAGGAGATTGCAGGACAAAGTTGGAAAATGTTGATTCTTCACAGATGAAGATAGAATTGAAGTGTCTCCCTTGAGAATAACATAGGAGTAAGCTGTTGCATAACAAGTGAGCAACATTTAGTTATCATGCTGGGTTTACTTTATATATTT
>JACDJE010000476.1:136177-173032 GCA_016647715.1 Pavo muticus | reverse complement strand
GAGTCCCAGAATTTGATGTCCACAGGCCCATTACGATGCACTTTTTTTTTTTTTTTAAATTCCACATTACTCTTGTGAAACTAAATCCAAGAACTTAATTCTTACAGAATTTCTATTCTGAGCTGTTAAGGAAGAGGTATGAACTCTCTAGAAGTTTCTAGTTTGTTTCTTGGCTTCTACTGCTGCTTTTCTGGATGCAAGAAAAGGAAAAAGAAAAAAATGAAGCATGTGCAGCAAGAATTTTTGTCACATTTGATATAGCTGTTACAGCTATGTTAATTTCAGTTGAGTAGCATTTCATTTGTTTGTTTCTGGATTTGTCAGCTACTTTCCTCATTGCCATAATTTATGATTAATTTAACAGGGATGTCAATTGTAGCAACACAATTTACTGCAGACATTTAGCCTAACACTTTCTGATATGCCCAAATAGTCTACATTTCAGAAAGCTATGTTAGTCCATATAACCCCTTTTCTTATTCTCCATACATGCCTCATACCTCATCCTTTGCTGATGAACAAGATAATTGCCATTGTCAGTCTCAATGAAATACATTTATTCTGTTAGTTATTCGGCTATTTAGTCCATTAGCAGAACTGGAAAAATATTTTGTTAAGTAGATATTTATTTATTTTTTAAATGCAACTGTGTTTTCAATGCCTAACAAGTAGAAATATTTATTTCCACTGTGCTGAATTTCATAAAGTTGAGAATCTAATGCAAGCTGAATTAGGTCAAATACAACAGATATTCCTAACTGTCCATAACTAGATCAATATAGATACATTCAAGCCTTGCTTAGGTTAATAGCACAAACATTCTGGTATTTAATTTGTTTAATTAATTGACCTACTAGTAAAAAATAATATTTTTTGAACTTTATCATTTGCCTAGAGACACACTTAAAGATATGGAAGGCTGTGGAAACTCTAAGACATAAGTTAATTCCAGCTCAGAATATGCTCTTTACCAATATAATTGGATACTGACAGATAAATATTTACAGCATTGATGTTAGATGAATATGCAGTGGACATTCTCCTCCAGCTGGAAATAAAGCCATTTTTTTTCTTTTAATTTCTTCTATCATCTTCTTATTACCTGTTAGATACAACTCAGATTTCCAAGTTTATAAATGTTTACAGACATACTAATTAAAAGCATTTGCATTATTAATATCTCTCTGTTCAATAATGAAAATAACACCAATGAATATATCTCTTTTGCAACAGAATGAGGTGTTGACATAAAAAAGAAAAAATCTGCATTCTCTTAGTTGTATCAAAAAAGAATTCCAGAGTATATCTTGAGGATTTTGAGGATTAAATCTATTATGTAAGCAGTCACATGTGAATGGCTTCTACAAAAATTGGTGAAGGGTATTTATCATTCTTCAATTAAAATGTCAAATCTAATTAGACTTTCCCTCAACACATTGTATCTTATCACAGTGTTACAATGAGAGACTTTGTCTTGAATTCTTGAAAAGCAAAGAGGGTAACTGTGAAAGCTGCATGAGCAGCAGGAGAAACTTTCTGTAGGATTTTTCAAGTGCAAGGGAGTTAATCCATCAGCTATTTACAGCCCAGAAAGTATCTATGGATTTGGTACTATCCTTGGATGGAGGAGAGTTTCATTCTCACAAGACTCTAGATCAAATTGTTCTGTGATTAGGACAGATGTGTCCAAGACTCACAGGTTGCTTTAATAGTGACTGACACTTCATATTGGTTGTTTGGCAGAGTGGAAACTTCACTTTTCATTTTTTGGTACTTGTTTTAAATCTGATATGACACAATTTAACAAAGCTAAACACTAAATACCTAAGTGTGGTGTTCATTCAAAATAAAGGTTTCAAGCACCACCATCTAGCTTTTTCAAGTAAGGAATTGCTACTCCAGCTTGCAATTCTGACTTACAGAAAACACAGTAAAAAAGAAAAAAGTCAAATACTATTAGTAGTAATCCAAATAGTGATTCCAAAACTCTGAAGAAACACTTCAAAGGATCTAGTACTGTTAGCTATAAGAAATAAACACCTAGATATGAAATCTGTAAATATTTTACCATTTTCCTGAAAAACTTGAGATGATGTGCTCAGAAATGAGAGCAATGCATTCCATGAAGTTGAAGAGGTGGGTCACTGTAACAGTAACACACTGCAGGATGTTCAATTGGATCTGTGCATAAATGGAACAGCTCAATCCCTTAAACTGGATTAAAATTCAAAATCTGAAGTGTTAGAAATATTTTCATTATAGTGGATGAATTAGAGTATATATAGAATTATAACAATTCTATTTTTGGTCCTTTTTCCACTTTGTAATCACTCCAAATACAATAACTATGTTTGATATTTTGTATGTCATCATTGTTAGAAATAATGTTTAAGCTTATTTATTTATTTATTTAGTATGGATTCTTATTTTCATATTTATATGCTATAGAAAATTTTCAGAATTCAAAACTGTCTCGCTACATTCTTTAGATATTTCAAATGAGAAATTTTTAATGTTTAATATCAAATTCTCTTGTCGTGGGATTTTACATGATATTTGGATTTTGTAAAAAGATGCAAAAATTTAATTAACACTACATTGTATAGCATTTGCAGTGTAGAGCTAGATCACAACACAAACATGATTCCCTTTACTTGTCTTTGTAAGCCACTGTGCTGGGCATTTCCAGTCACCAGGATGCAATACCTGAGTAAAGACATCTCAAGGTCGTTATTGTTTCCAGAGTTCATTTTTCTGGTCCTTCAGTTTTTGTGTGAGTGGAATAAATCTTCTCCATATAGGTCTGTATGTCTGAGGAAGATAATACTTTCTGTTGACTATTTTATGAAAGGCTGTTTATATAACCAGTTGGCAAACTCAACTGATTATCACATCCGACTCATGAAGGGAAGGAAGGCTGATCAGATTCACAAATCCGGCCGTTAGATTAAGGATAAATGACACTCAAGGTCCATACATGAGAGGTAAAAAGAACAACTTTGAGATTTCTACAAAACAATTATCCCATATGCATTGGCCCTCTCACAATTATATCTACCTAAGTCATACTCTTTTATAGGAAATGAAAGTAAGCCTTGCATTACTTAACAACTTTAAGAGAGAAGAAAAGAGAGAAAGAGAAATAGAAGGAACTAGACAGATAACCAGTCCTAGATCCAGTGCTGAGCCTGCTGATTTGTGTTCTCCATGTGGCAAAGAATGGAAGCAGCAGCAGCAAAAGAGAGAGTGGGTGACTCCCCCCAGCCTCCATTTACAGTATCAAATCAAAAAGGGAAGGAACAGTCCGCTACTGCACTTATTTGGAATCGTACTTGACTCAAGTCTCAGAACAGGTTGAGACACCAGTCAAATCAAAGATGACCCCTCCCGTGGTTAACATTTTCTCAGACATTGTTCTGGACTCTTCCAGGAGTAGCTTATTTGTCTCACAGGGTATTACTGGGGCTTGTCCATTACACTGATAAAACTATTTATCTAAAGCAAAGGCCACTCTCTGGTCTCCTTTGTGTTGATCTTTTTTATCATAACTGTGATTGCTTCTTACATTGTTTTCTGAACTTCATAAGCATATCATTCTTACTGTTGTACTGTGTTTACATAGGTTTATGAGTAGAGGGATGACCTTTGTGAGAAAAGGGTTTGCCTGTATCAGAGCCATTTTTGCTGACTCCAAAATAGTCTCGTTTTTGACCAAATTGAGCTATCATCAAAGCTGGTGGCCCAGTAAAAAGTTCTGTACAGCAGTTGCAGGAGTAAGGAGTGAGAAAAATGTGAGAAGCGACTCTGCGGAGACCAAAGTTAGTGAAGAAGGAGGGGGAGGAGTTGCTCTAGGTGCTGGAGCAGAGATTCCCCTGCACCCTGTGGACATGATCATGTTTGTCTGAAATTAAATCATATTTATATTTCTCTCTCTCTTTTTTTTTTTTTTTTTTTTTTTTAATAGAGCCAAGTAATGAAGATTTTTTATTAGAAAGCAGATGAGGACAAATGGAAAGACACAAGTGAAGGTCAGAATATAGTGAGGAAATCAGTCTGAGTAAATAAATGGGAGAAGAAGTAGTGGAATTTAATGGCCAAGATGTTAGTAGGATAATATGCAGCAGCATGCAAAGGTATCCAGCAAGGGAAGAGATTGACAACATAAGGAGGCGCGTAAGATTGTTAGCAGCTTATGTTGATTGGAAGCTTAAAGTTGTGTAAATTCCAGCACTTAAACGTAGCAGTAGCAAATACAACTACAGTTCAGTAATATTCAACAATTGGACAAAACAGCAAATAATAACAAGCTATCACAGAAACAAGATAATCACAAAAATGGCAGCAGAAAATAAATCAATCATAGTAGTGGGTAAGCACTACAAACACATCATGCTATCACTAAAATATTAGCAGAATAATGCTGTGGTTGTGTCAAGCATCCTCAGCTGAAACTCCTTGAGCTCTCCAAGCTCAAATAAGTTCACAAAATCCCTATTTTGGTTCTTACAGTTCGCATTCATTGTAGAAGGGAACTAGCACCTGAAGTGTCAAGTGATCTGGATAGGGTATTTCTCTCCATATAAGTTGATTCTCAGCCACTGATATCTTCTTCAATGATGTTCCTCCTTAATTCAAAATGTTAGTAGTTCTTTGAGTGGTCTTTTATCCCTTCAAAAGTCTGATCTGATTATTATGTTCCTTGGCTTTTCAGATTGGCTGTTGCTTTTCCTGAGTTAGTTTCTCAGTCTGGAGATGACTGAAAGTCGTTCATTGCATCCTTGTCCTGGGTGACCTTCTGGGGACTTGCTTCCTCAAAACTAATCAGAAATGACCGTTCCTTCCTCCTTCTTTCTACCACTGACATAGCTACATCATTATCCCACTGTTTTTTATAGGTTCTACCAATTGTGTTAGCTCAGCAGTGTGTTAGTTTGACAGTTGTTATATCACATAGATATTCCACAATTCTAAAACTTATGCTTACTTAGAAATTCAGTTAGTGCTTATCTACTGAGTACTAAAGATGTTTGTATTGAGTGAGCAAAAAACACACTGAGGCTGATCTAGTCTTCAGTGATCACCTCTTTGTTGTTACAGTGGCTTGCGATGTGCTAAGGCACATCTTAGATCAGCAGTTCCCTTCCTCCACAGTGGAAGTGCATACAAAGGCTCACTGGATTGTCCACACTCAGTGGGCCTTTTCCCCTGATACAGATTTCCTGTCTTTTTGGCATTCTTAAATTTTCTCTTACACAAGCAAAGTAGAAAGTGGACAGTAGAAACAAACTAAATATTAGCAGAGTCCAAAATTAAAAATGCATATACTTACTAACTGAGGAAAATGGATCTTCAGTGACAAAGTCTCCTAGCCCATTGTCGATGGTTTAACGGCTGGTTCGGCCCGGTTCTGTGACTAGTGGGGCAGAGGGATTTCGCAAAATCCACGCCTCTGGAAAAGGGAAACAGGGGACTCCAAAATAGTTGAAAACAGCGGCAACTATCTGAGGAGAAACAAACTAATTTACTAAATATCATATCGGAATGCAAGATAACTCACTATAATACAATATAATTAGAATTGAAGCTAATAAATCAAATATAATGAGAGAGAGTGTCTGAAAAGTAGATAGGCCTCACCATAACGCTGAGGTGAGATGTACAGTCTGGTCGAGCACCAGGGAGAACCTGACGAAGAAGAGCCGGTCAGATGACCTACCAAGGCCTTATATCTGTTCCCCCTGAGCAGAAATGACAACAGCACAGCAAACAGTCTTCTGGGGAACATAGTTCTTCTCTTTGGAGACAGGTAGCTGGAACTGGAGCATTAACACTTTAACTCCCAGTGCACTACATGATGTTATGATGTGGAATACTGATAACCAAAAAACATAAAACCATGACACCCATGATGTAGAATTCAAGATCTCTGTGTGAAACTAGTCTTGGGGCAAAAATTCAATTCTACTTTATGAGAAGTATGCAAACTTCCTGCAACTTTAAAAAATTTTTTTGTCTCATATGACAAAAGGCTATTAGCTGACAGTATTTAGTATTGACAGAAAGTCCATAACAAGTTTATTACAACTCTTACATATTAAAAAATAAAAAATATTAAAAATATATTAACAATATATATATTATATATATATAATAAATATATATGTATATTGTATATACATATAAAAAATTATTCTTTGAATGAGTGGTGAGCATTGGAACAGGCTGCCCAGGGAGACGGTAGAGTCCCTGTCCCTGGGGTTGTTTAAGAAGTGTGTAGATCTGGCACATATGCATGTGGTTTAGTGAGCATGGTGTTGATGGGTTGACAGTTGGACTAGATCACCTTAGAATCTTTTCCAAACTTAATGATTCTATGATACTGTAAAATACTATAAAAATATTATTTATAAATACTCTTTATTGAACTCATGAGTTTTGGCTAGATTTTTCCAGAGGCAGCTGGTGACCCTGTAAAAATAAAAATCACATAAAATCATATGTATTTTGTCCAAGCTTATATAATATATATATTATAACATATAATAGTATTATATAATGACTCACATGCTTGTATTGTTACACTATCTTCACCTGTTTTTGATTTTTCCTGTGAACCTATTGATCAGTAAATGCTCTTTTTTATAATATGAATAAGTCCAGTATTTCCAGTGCTGATCAGAAATCATTGTTTCTAATATTTCTGAGTGGAAAAATTCATATTGATTCTGAGAGAACTGTAAACAACTATGAAACAACTAATAATCTCTCTCCTTCATCCCCTTCCCCCCCTCCCCATCATGGTGGTGAAGCAATGAGTGTAGAAAAAGTGGCATTTGAAGGTTTAATGATTAATATAATCCGACTGTAAGAGACCCTGAATTCTCTGCATTAGGGAAAAAGAAGTCCCTCAACATATGTGCTGACTGCATTCTAAATTCAGATGGGATGAAGAGCAGTTTGTACTCTAGTGCCTGGGACGTCCCACTAAGGAAAACCAGACAGTAATAATTGGAACACTTAAAAACATGTTTACAAGAAATGACTGCATGCATCAAGAGAGTACTCTCTTCTTTGATTTTAAGTCCAGTGGTGGAAGTAAATCAAAATGCTTACACTGTGTCCCTGCTGAAAATGAACAGATGGCCTTGCTCTCTTGTGCCATGAATAATATTTTATTTTCTGCATAGTCTTCAACAGAAAACCGCCACTCCCTTATCTGACTAAAAAAATAATCTTGAAAAAAATGTCCTTAAAATATGGATGACAGAGAAAGTCAATGAAATCTTAATGATTCTGCTACGTAGTTGATGCTTTCTTTGGCTATAAATTGCTAGTGTTAACTCTAGGATCAGTACAGTAAACATGAATCAAATTTTCTGCGAATAATGAGTGGAAAATAAATATGCACTTGAAATAGTATCCTACTCTCAGGTACAGAGATTATCACTTTCTTGTTGCCCATCAATATGAAATATGACTAAACTGTGACATGACAAAGCTGTGCAACAACTTCGTTACACTCTATAGCTGCAACAAAAAGATCTAGGCATCATTTACCCTTGACTTTATGCCTTCTGCCTTATCCTCTTTTCCATATAATCTGTGTTAACATGTATAAATTCTTGGTAATTGGAATCTTAATTTTTGACTGCAATAAAGTACATGTGGTGTATTATAGTCAGTCCCCCCACCTCTTCCAAAATAAATAATAATAAAAAAAGCCCAATCATTTACAACGCTCACTTGGCGAGGTTGGGTCATGGATCATGGGTAATTCAGTCGTCTGTGGTATTCTTCAAGACATGCGAGAAGGCAGCCAAATAATGACTCATCTGTTGCATCTTTGTGTTGTGAATAAATGTTCTCAATTTTCAGATATTATTTCAGTTTCCGGTTGCAATCTATAAGTTAATTTGAAATAAAACCTCACTATTTTTCATTCAATGATAGGAATGTGATAGTGTACATTTAAATAATGGATACACACTCAAGCAGCCCTATGTGTTTCCAAAGCCACCAGAACATTGCTAGATGAGGATCCAGTAATGAACTCTGACAAGCTTTGTTGGTATTGTCTAGGGATAGAGCTGTAATTTGTGTTATTCTATTTACTGCCATAAATATATTTAAAATAAAATATATTTTAAAGAAGGATCTTACATTCCAGCTATATTTTTCAACAATATTTCCAAGATTATCAAATTCAAAACAAATACATACTATACAAATACATACATATTATATAATACATGCTACAAAATGAAAGACTTCAACCCTTTTAGTACTAGATTGTCTTCAAATATTATTTATTTTCTTTAAAGAGATTTCCTATATTAAACTGTGCATGCCTCATGCACCCATCTGGTGTCCTGATGTCATGAGCTTTCAGGCTTACTCACAGTTAATGTGATGAAGGTTGTCGAATGTCCACATCATAGTTTAAGGTCTTCTGCTGACTCACAGTCACAACTGAAAAATACAAATGTACTCTGTTACCTCGGCTACCCATACTCATTCATCATCTTTGGTCACTAGGCTTGTCCCAGTCAGAAGATGCCTGTTGCCATTTGGTCTGCATGAATGACTATGGCAAAAGAGGATGGCTGTGAACATTAATGTTCATGTGCATTTTCAAAGTAAGATAAGTCTTCAGGGTAAATTAGTATAATTTCTCCACCTTAATTACATGTCTAGCTCTTTATTCATATCATCAAGCCCACAAAGATAAATAGCCTTGTTTATTCATATTCTTAGAGGATCATGGCTATGATATCTCCTTTGCAGAGAAAGTTTTTCTGCAGTTCCTTGAAAGTTCTCTACTAGTTTGTAAGATATTCAGTCTGAAAAAGGAAATAGTACTGTGAATCAAGCAACCATCAAGAAAAACAGCTGAATAGTTAAAACTCAAAGAAAAGTGTTTATAATCAATTTGCGGGTTGAACAATATTAAATTGTTCACATAAACCAGTTCCTGACTCACTTCATTAAAGCTACTCATTGGTAAACATTGAATTCTGTTATGAATAATCTGCAAATTAAAAAAGAAAAAAAAAAAGGAAAAAACACATACAATAAATTATTCCTAGAGTATTACCTGTCCAACTCTTTTAGTTGCAGCCTCTCTGACTTTTATTATTTGTGAGAAATCAAAGATTCTTTATCTATCTCCTCTCTGAACAGACTGTAGTGTTGTACTAGGGAACCTGGCAGATCACAGTAAGTTTTCAGGGTAAATGCTGAAACAATGCTTTCTCTAGAATACTCTTTACACTCTGCTGTTGTACATTCATAACTGTAGGATGTTTAAAAGTGTGCATTTACCTAGACACAGGTCTGTTGAGTAACTTTTTTAAAAAACATTGCAAATAATCGATCTCCAAAAGTTTTCCCAAATCCAGGAGTTCTTAGTCTATGTATTCTCTACCCAGACAGACATTCCTTTGGCAGTTTTCTATTTCAGGTATAAAACTGTACATGGATGCTTCTTTGAAAGGTTACAGTAACGTTTACAAGATACCTTTACAAATTGAACTTTTTTAAAAAAGAAGTTTTAGTACTGTGTGGAAACAATCAACAAAGAAGTACGTAGAGGTACACTAAAGGCAATTATACATACTTTGTTCCAACTTTCAAAACGAATCTGAGGTATTATTCAAGTACTCTGTGTTTTTGGGGTCTTTCTTGTTGCATTTCTTTGTTTTCTTGTTTTGTTTTTGTCAAGGACATCCTCTATTATCATTTCTTTATTTACCATACAAATAGTCAGTAAGATGATCTCAGTGTTCATGGTAATGCACAGTTACAAGAACTGTTAACCTGTCAGCTCTCTCTTGAATCATCAGTATTTTCTTTTCCACAAGGGAACGAAATTTGAAAGAATCAGTATCAACATACCTTATTATGTGTTTTTGGCTCCGTGGCACTAAGCAGTGTAAGAGGTTTGGTCTTTTACAAAATGTGTTGTAAGTTGTACGTCCTGAGAAATTACTAACAACATCACTTGAATACCTTAAATCACAAGAATATATGTGGAAAATACAAAAATCATCTAATCATTAAACTACAGTGATCATGAGGATGTATGTGTCAACACTCCGCCTCTCTAGTTCTTTGTTCTCCAGCTGATTATGTTTAAATAATGTGATTTTGTGGAAGGCTAGTAGCGCAGACTGTGTGGTTAGGCTGACATTTTCTGCTTTGGTCTCTTCTCTCATTATTCCATAGAAGTTATTATTATTGACTTTCTGGGAAGGAGAGGTGGGTTCCAATCTAAAAATATCCTCTCCACTAATGAAATTGAGATGTACCAAAAAAAGTTGGAAAGTGATACGGGACAGATGAGAGCAGGAAGAGGGAAACCAGTATGGCTTTAGGTCCAGTAGCACAAAGGAGAACACAAGTCTGTCACTATCAAAAGACAGTACTGGTGCAGGAAACATTTTTCTATCATTTAATATCAATTTGTCTCGTTTACTTCCTCTTACCATTTCATCTATGAATTCTTTTCAGTCACCTGCTAATTTTCATCTGAGACCAGGTCTCTGAGTCTTTCAGAGAACATAAAATGAACAACACAGCAAGGTTATTTTATTCCCATAATAGGTACACAGAAGGATGACAGTTCACAGAAGCTTTTTTTTTTTTAATATTTTATTTTTATTTTTTAATAATTCATACTTTGTGGTTAAGTTTCAGATTACAAAAAAGAAAATTTTATACAGACAAAATATAAAGTACAATTTATATCATCAGTTTACACATCAGAACCCTTATTAATAATCAGATAAGATTTACGTCTGTTTCCATCTCTTTTCAACTCTTGATCTTGTCATTCTATTCTATTTTTGTTATAGTAGACCTTTCAACTACTTTGTTTTTCAAAAAAATACAACAGATTTTTTAGCTCATAATAAATATTTTATCATGTACCAAATTCTATTTCAAACAGCTGTTTCATTTACCTTACATTTTTCCTAGGACAAAAACTAAGAGTTCAATTTTTAGAACATAAATTTAAAATAAAACATGTTCAAAGCATTCATGAACTGAGGGCTTCAGAAAATTCTGCTCTTCCAACTGCATTTGTTTGTTTGTTTGCCTTTCCCATACAACTACATTTCATTATTTACATTTATGAGTAGGAAGCAAGATTTTATACTTTGCAGCTCGGGCAGAAAATACTGAAATCAAGAAGGCACAACTTTTCTCACAGAAGAGTCGATTGCTTTTCTTAGTATGCTCTGAATTAATATTATGGTCCTTCTTTCAAACTCCCTTTCCAAATTACTATACATTTATTTCTTAGAAATGGCCCAATCTTGCAAGGTTTGAACTGTACGATTCGTCTCTTTGTCTCGAAGACTTCCATCCATTTCTAATATGTTTAAGATAAATCCCTCTTTGGTATGGGAAAAAATAATGTGTTGATATTAGCTTTTTTTTTTTCCCCTTATATATAAATTCATCTCTATACCAATAGTTTTTTGTTTTTTTTTTTTAAGGAAATTAATTCATGTGGTGTTTAGTTCTTATGTTGATTTCTTAGATTGACATACTCTATTTCTTTTTTAAAAATAAAATATAGTACTGGACATTGAGATTGTAACAATTCACGTTGATTAGTAACTGAGACATCAGTATTATAAAAGATCAAATTGTAGTATTGAGGTTGCAGTGACATTTCTAATACAGTGTTTGATGGTTTTCTGTGTGATATAAAACCAATGTGAATATAAATCATCATCTGCCTCCAAGGTAATTAAAATGAGCTTCTGATCAAATCTATAACATTATATTTAAATACATATTACATTTCTAGAATATTTTATTTCTGTTTCTAGTCTGAAAGTCACAGACTTCGATGAGTTAGGGATCACTAGTATTAGCAAACTGTAGTTAATGTATTATCAGGAAGGAAATGGAAAAGGAAGAGTCTTCTCCAACCAGAGAAGAGAGGTTTGAAAATATTGGAACCGTATGTGGTGATTTCTGCGCAGTCAGTAGAAAGTCATCACTAAAATAAATTAAAGCATTTTTCTCATCATAAATTTTTAACTAATTGATTAGAACATTTGGTACATTTTACTATATTTCAATCAATGGTTATAATAATTTTTGAATTCAGATTTTGATTCTTATTTCCTTTATGAACACTATTGCTCAGGTTTCTCATTTTGTGGTTTCTTGACAGGAAAACAAAGCATTAAACATTTTCCAGTTTCTCAAGGGAACACTCTGCTTTGCTTGAGCTAAGCATTCTTATCCATCAATCAGTCAATTAGACCTTATTTTATGCACTGGAGAATAAATCTCAAGGTGCCATGTTTAAAAGCCTTTAGTTAACAAAAGAAAGCTTTTCTCAGCTGATGAGTATTCACCTTTGTTTCCCCACTACCTAATCCGTTTCTAACAACCTCAGGGATTAAGTTTTATTGATGAAGGGCATATGCTTGAAATTTTGGTCTCTGTAATTTTGTGCAGCAGCATTGCTGATCACTATGGAGTAAAGTGAACTCGGGGCATGCACATCTTCTCTGGGCAATCCGTTCCAGTGCCTCACCAACCTTTCAGTAAAGAATTTCCTCCTAATATCTAATCTAAATCTTCCCTCATTAAGTTTAAGACCATTCCCTCCCTTTCCTATCACTATTTGACCATGTAAAATTTGATTTCCCTTCTGTTTATGAGCTTCCTTTATGTCCTTTATGTCTTGGAAGGCTGCTATAAGTTCTCCCTGGAAACTTCTGCAAACTAAACAAACCCAGCTCCCTCAACCTTTCTTTACAGGAGAGGTGCTCCAGAGAAAAAAAAAAAGTGTTTATTAGTATATATCAATTAATGAGCAGAATGCTTATAATAATTTGCACTTAACACCGATCTATGAGTCAGGTTCGTCACTGCTAATGGAATGCAATGGGTTGTAGTTCTGCACTTTAATATTATCCACCACAGCATGTCATTTTCACTTTTTCAGTAACGTAATATTTGACAGTGATAAGCACAAAAATGATAGTAATTTTCACATTGTTTCATTGACTTTAGAAATACAGTAATTATGGACCATTTTTAGTGTTTCATAAAATTCCATCAGACTTTGTATAGATTATAAACAGATAATTACCCATTTTTTCTAGATGAATGATTATTTTCATTATGAATTTTTACACAAGGTGATAATAGACATACTGTACTAGGTAACTTTTTTTTTTTTTTTTTTTTTTACATAGGCATTCACATAATTTTTGATATCAAAGTACCAAGAAGACTTATTTGATTTTGTTTCTACTGTTGTTACCTGAACTTTATTCACAAACAAATAAATAATAGTCACAAATTTTAGAAGCATGGGGATTAAGTCTAACCGATATCTGCTAATAATTACTATTTCTTGTGTGACAGTTCTGGAGCGTGAACAAACAAACCTGCTCATAGGAACAACTGTACCTGATCCCTAAGGCACTTACATAATAAAGTAAATGATCACAACTGCCAGCTGAGCCTTTATAACTGTCATTGTCTCTGAGGAATTAACTTAGGGCATTTCCATATCAGGAAAACAAACAAACAAACAAACAAAATGCATGCCCTTCTTCATAACATAGACATTCACTGTATTTATGAAATGGTATGCAGCAAAACAGAAGTGTTTATTTTCAAGCCAGTACTAATTATGTTTTGAATCAATATTTCTGACAGTATTAGCAGTAAATTTTAAATAAGTTTCCTTTTACAACTTGACAAAATGAAAAGAATTTGCTTCTCAAAGCATTTTTTAGTTCCTGTTGTACTGATATGTAATAAAGTTTTTCATTCCTTTTACTATTACCCTAGTTACAGAAAAAAACAATCCTGTTTAGTTACATGTAGAATTTAAAATTTTATTTTCTGCAGATAACTTGAATAAAATATAGCTCAAAAAGAGAATATACATGCAATGAGAACATATATTGCTTTCACAAAGCCAGTGCAATGAAAACTTCTTCCACTCAAAATAATCACTCATATTAATTTAATTTTCAGCAATACCAAATAATGAATAATGACTATTAGAGTCATAGAATCATAGAATCACCAAGTTGGAAAAGATCTCTAAGATCACCCAGTCCAACCATCCACATGTAACCAATATTTCCCACTGAACCATGTCCCTCATTACAACATCTACAACATCTAACACAACAATATTAGTATTATTACAACTCAAGAGGAGAGGAAAATGTGAAGTTTATGCATTGAATCTTAATCTTCTTTGAAATAAGATGAAAGTTACCTCATGTCTCAACAGAGCCAGTAAGTTTATTCATTTTCTTCATCAAGGTGAGCAATTTCATTTACTGAAATTGTTTAAATCACAGAGCAGTCTTGGAGTGTGCTAGCTAGTTTCCTTCAGATTAAACCAAATTATCAGGTGATGTTTATAAAGGCATCTAGTATGGTCCAACCACTATTGTTATTATTATTATGTTATAAAAATTTTAATTATTTTATACTATCCTGTAAACAGGGTCAATTTGAAATACATACATACATACATACATACATAAAATGAATATAGTGAAGATAAAAATTCCTCCACAAAATCTGTTGCCCTGTGCAGATTCAGTCCATGTGCTATATATTTATACAGATGTAGTCAATAACATTCATAAATCAGCCATCCATGCCACAGGGTCCTAAACATTAGAAATTTGGTATGTGTTGGTAAACGTGGTTGTCCATCACATCTCATATCCCTGAAGTACAATGCAATTCCTGATTTCCTTTACATTATGAAGTACTTTAGAAATTTAGTTTCTTAAAATTAGTATGTTTGATGGAATTATCATTGTCTGATTCCCCTTTATGGTTTATCTTACTTTCCTCTGTGTTTTTGTGCAACAGTGGAATGAAAGCTTTCAACAGAATAGAACTAGTATCAAGATGTGCTGTTCCTGAAATTGTCAGGACTTAGGGAGACTGATGTCATGTATTTAATTTTTTACTTTCTTATCTTCCCTTCTCTCTTTATTTCAAGAGGACTGCTTATGTTTTCAAAAGCAATAAAATCTCTAACTGTAAGCATAAACCAGTATGCTTTTGTATTAAATGCAATGAAAAGCCATGTAAGGAGTCTGGTTCTTCATTCACAACAAGGAGTATTAAAAACTAACTTTAAAATGTGTATGTGTGTATGTATGCATGCATGTATACGTATTTAAGTAATGAATTAAATTAAGGATAAAACTGAAGCTCTCAGATATTATATGCCATTATTTTAATGTTTGATAATTTCTGATTTAATGTATAATACCATTGATTTCTTTGAAAACAACCTCAAATTATCAGAAAGTCATCTATATTAAATGTCTGATCTTTTCACAGTAAATACTGATTTTACTGAAATCAGTGGAAGAATTCCAATTTATACTTCAGAATTGCTCAGAAGAATACGTATGTCTAACTAAAGGATGCAGGAATCCATTGTAAAAATACGGAGGCTTAAAATTATCTTTTTTCCTATTCTATGCATAGATGTTATAAATATCCACTCATAAGTTTCATCTTTTGTTTATCCTCTGTTAAACAAGGCTGAGTGCAAGCTCCTGCATCTGGGTTGGGGCAATCCCAAGCACAGATACAGAAACCCCACCTGGAGTACTGCATCCATTTCTGGAGCTCCCAACACAAGAAGGACATGGAGTTGTTGGAGCAGGTCCAGAAGAGGGCCACAAAGATGATCAGAGGGCTGGAGCAGCTCCCCTACGAAGACAAGCAGAGAGTGTTGGGACTCTTCAGCTTGGAGAAGGGAAGGCTCCAGGGGGATCATAGAGCGGCCTTCCAGTACCTGACAGGGGCGAACAGGAAAGCTGGAGAGGGACTTTTTAGAAAGGCATGTAGAAACAGGACAAGGGGAAATGGTTTTAAATTGGAAGAGGATAGATTTAGACTAGATGTTAGGAAGTAATTCTTTACTTTGACGGTGGTGAGACACTAGAACAGGCTGCCCAGCAAGGCTGTGGATGCTCCCTCCCTGGAGGTGTTCAAGGCCAGACTTTATGGAACTTTGAGCAATCTGGTCTAGAGGGAGGTGTCCCTGCCTATAGAAAGAGGACTGGAACTAGATGATATTAAAGGACCCTCCCAACTCGAATCATTCTGTGATTCTATGATATATAAAAATTTGAAACACTGAGTGCTGTTATAAAAAGTTCAACGATCTGGAAAAGTACTTGAGTCAAGCAATTTCCTTATTATCAGTAATTCCATTGTATTTGTAATAGTGTAAAATGTTGCAATATATTAAAATACCTAGTTTTTCTTTTCCTGCACAAAGCCTTGCTAAGCAAATGAAATGAACAGTGCTAGTCATAAGCATAAGTTTTCAGTTGAAAATTTTGATACCTAAGCACTCATTAATGCCAAAGAAAGATAGAAGCTGCTCATTCTGAGACTTGTCAAACATTTTTAATGTTTTTTAGTTTATTTTTTTATGTACTTTAGCAAGAAAAAGCCCCGCTAAACTAATGAGCAGGACAAGCATAAGCTTTCACAAGACATATTTGGTATGTAAGCGCTCATTAACATCAAAGAAGGCCAAATGCCACTCATTCTTAGAGACCTGGCAGCAAGTTTTAATGTTCTTTAGTTTTACCTATGTCATCTACTCACCAAATATCCCTTCACTTTGACTTGATTTCTACTAGATTATATGCCACATCAGCATCCAATTCTCCTATATGTTCAAAATGATTTGAGCCCAGATTTTTTCTGTTCTTTTAAGTAACAAAAATCTCATCTTTTCCAAAATTATGTTGAAGTTAAATTAGTGTAAATCTCTTGTCTACTCATTAAATATGTAGTTATAGTTCCCTAAGTTACTGTGAGGTATTTGGCATAAGTATTTCTCTCTTTCTGTGAAGGTGAGAAAAGCAATAGGAGATCTGCCAAGAGACAAGTATGGTTAGTAAATCTTAGTGTAGTAACATGAAAAATTAAAGAAGAATAAAAAGAAGAAGAAAGAAAAAGAAATGAAAATCTTAAGGGAACAGAAAGAACAGAAATGTCATCTTGTTCAAGTTTGGGACGTTATGAGTGTTATGAGAAGGATTAAGAAATTAACACATTTTCCTAAAACACAGTCAGAATTCCATAGAGCTTTCTCATTGAAATGCATAAAAGAACCCTGATACACCCTGATACACAAATATTCAAACTGAAAAGCAAATTATTTGGCTTTAATTTTTTTTTATAAAGCTCTTTTGAAAGAGAAAACACAGATGTATGTCAGAATTTGGGGAAAAAAAAAAAAAGTGACTGAGAAAAAAAGTCCACTACTTCTTTGCTGTGTACTCTTAAAATTATTAATTTCCAAGAGAACTGGAAAAGGGCAGCAACAATGTGGGCAGGATAAGTATCAGCATAAGTGTCAACTACCTTTTGCTGCTCGACTAAGACTTGAAGTCTGTTCCACGATATTCTTGTTAAATTCTGTATGCCTTTTTTCCAGAAGTCCTGAATAGGAAGATGAAAATAGCAGCTACATTTTTAAAGAAAAAATGAATGCTCAAATTTTGTTTTATTTTATTTTTTAAAGGAATGAAGTGGTACTGTGTGGTACTGCAAAGAAAAAAGGGTATTTATGGCATTTTTCTGGCATATCATACAGGCTTGAATGATACCTAACTGAAAGATAAAACTGTCTTCCTTCCAGTGCATCAAAATTAAGAGAATGTTCCAGCTGTGTTACCCTCTGGGATGCAGCATCAGGCATGTGAGATCATAGTTTACATCCTCACTAAGATCAGTGGGTCAGTGCTACCAAGAAGTTTGAGACAGTCTTGCAAAGAGCAGAGCAAGAACACTAAAACACTCATATGAATCTTGTTCAGGAAGAAGTGACTGAAATTCTCTCCTCCCAGTTGATATCATGCTCTGGTTGTCAGGTTTCTCCTCTTTTGTACACAGTTAAGTTTCACCACAGCTAAGGAATGGATTGACTTTGCACTGGAATGAGTAAACACAATACTTACATAGTCAAGCACTGTATAAAGATGATATAAAATGCCTCTTACCTCTTCTGTTCATTTCTTCCTGTCCTATTCAGTTTCCAGATGTTGCCCAGTTTCCAACTATATCATAATCAATGGGTTAAAAAGGGAGATCGAACTTCCTCAATCATAGAATCATAAAAAAATACAAATAAACACAAATAAAAATGTTCATTATTCAATAAAATTATTGAAATGACTGAAACAAGAAAATAGTTAATTCTTTCTGAAAAAAATATAAAGTCTTGAGAAAATTTTTTTTTATGTGTAGTTCCAGTTACTTTTTTTCAGGTAAAGATGATTTTAACAAAAAATATAAATATATATACATATTGTCTATTTCTACCATTTCTACCTAGTGCCTGACCATTCAATATTTAAATGTAGTATTTTTTCTTTGCACAAATAAATTCATCCCACAAGTAGTAACTCTTAGATTTCACACCCTAAATACCTGAGACTATGCAAGGACATTTTAAATGATCACACAGTGGATTCAAACTTCACAGGTGGCAGCAATATGGCATAGAATACGGTATGATCTAATAATAAATAATTATATAAAGGTCTCCAAACAACAAAACTCAATTAAAAACTAATTGACAAAATTTAAAACAAAAAATTAATAACCTAGAATTGGTTAAGCTGTTTGAAGTAACTATTTTTTTCCTTATTTTGCAAAAGAAAAAAAAAAAAAGAAAGAAAACAACAAAGGATTTGAATCCAGAAAAGGTGTGTTATTTCCTCTGTTTTCACTTATCAATCCACCAAAATATATTGTCACTGACCAAAAGCAACTTCCTGTGTGAGGTAATATTTTTTTCTAATTTCAGGATTAGTATCAAAATTGTATATTCTTTTACTTTTTTCCTCCAATCTTTTATTTGTTGAAGTTGATTACTCTTTCAGTGAATTTCAGAACTTCTATTTTCATTTATCTGCTCTTGAATTTTGATTATTACATTACATAATTTGTCATTATTGTGGTGGTTTTTATTTGTCTTTCCTGCTTCTCATCTCTGCTTAAATTTTCTTTCTGATTTTAGAAATTTATGTCCAATATAACTCTCAGTGATTTATGTCTAAAATGTGTTTAAATTCATTCATGCCTAAAATATATTCAGATTCACTATAATATGATTATTTTTGTTTATGTCACAAAATAGTCACCCAACGCAATAAATGCGAACTATTCAAATTTTAGTGAGATTGCATAATATGTCATCTGATTTCAATGTCATATCTGAAGAAAAATTGTTTCAAGACACTGACATATTACTAGAAGATCAACAATAAATGAACAATTTTCTCCGAATATAGTGAAAAAAATGTTGGTATCAATATTTACTCCATGTAACAAATCCTCAATTCTCTACCATCTTCCCTCCCCTCCCCTCCCCTTCCCTTCCCTCCCCTTCCCTTCCTTTCCCTTCTTTAGTGCATATTTAATATTTCTGTCCATCATTAAAGTGAAGCGCTCTCTGCTATTTTTTTTTTTTAAAAGCAAAGTTAGCAGCAGCAAGTGTGTAAGAGATAGAAATATAGGACAAAGGTTTTAGAAATCATTTTCTCTTTGGTGGTGTTTCCTATGTCATTGAAAAAGTATAGAAAGAAAGAGATTGCATGAAACTTTGCATGAAACAGCTATCAGAAGATATACAGACCAAAAGGGATCATGTTGGTAATATGAAAACAACAGCCAGCAGTTGAGATTTATAATAACCAAGACCAGCAATAATCTGTTGTTTTGTTTTTGTTTTTGTTTTTGTTTTTGTTTTTGCCTCTCTAAGAACTCATATAAATGTAATGTGTTTTCCACAATTGTAGAGATTCATCTGCTAAGGGATAGTTGCAAGATGAACACTTGTACTTGCAATGGAAAGAGCCTAGCAGCAGAGAAGAGGAAGGAAGGTGAGCCACTTATGTGCGTTCTTATTTTGCACAAATAAGCAACAGTAAAAATCAGTGGGAATAATATTCATTATAAAATCTCAATACTTAAAACATATAGAATGATTCAGATTTAAAGAAGGCCTTTCTGGAATTACTTAATGGCTGTCAAGTTACTGGATTAAGTAACAAACGTTCTGTAATACTGTCTATTATGAAGAGTTTTTTATATATATATATATTTAAAATGAATATCCCTGATAATTTATGGCATAAACTATGCGAAGACAAGCTTGATTTCATGGACACACTCCTATACATATGTAGATTATAAATAATTATGGGTCTGTGGGAATAAAGCTTTTATCTGTAAAGCTCAGAGGAAATAAAGCTTCATTCTGCACTGTCACATAGTGTATTGACACTTCAGTAGCATAATAGATTCAACTTTCTTTTTTTGCTGAAATGTGAAAGAGTCTAACAAATATAGTATGCTGGAAGAAATAGGCAAGGATTTCTGATTGGTGTCCCAGTTGACAGTTGTCTCACTCAATCTTAGCTGTGGCTGCTGGAGAGGAAGTTATGAAACTGTAAATTAAGAAGAAATCAAAACATCTAAGAACTTTCATTAAATGAGGAAATGTAGGAGGATCTCAGTCCAGGTACAGTGAAAAAAATTGTAAATATACATGAGTTTTTGGTTGCCTAGAAGAGACTGTCTTTTGTTTGGTTATGACGCTGGTATCCTACAACAAAGAAGAAAATGTGACTGAGGAACCAAAAGGTAGACTGATCTCTGTGCTACAGAGATATGTGCTCTCAAGCAAGCCCAGAAATTATTCCATGTTTGAAATAGGCAAATGTAAGCTGTTTTGAAGAGTGTTTTTTAATGATTCTGATTTATCTTAAGATAAATGAGGAACTTTAATGCTGGAATGAAAAAATGCCTTGGTCGATCAAGACACTAAGGAATTTTCTGTGCATAAAAGTTTTATCTGAACTCAGAATAAGCTTCAGTAGATATGTTTGTCTATCCATTTTCCCTAATTGTCTATTTTACGTTATATTCATATAAGTGGAAATAACTCTGAACTTCTACTTCTTTGTTTAATGAAGAAAATAAACTTTGATCAACAAAATTAAACTAAACACTCTGAAGTGCTTTCTGAGTGATTGAGTTGATCATGGAGGCCCTATTATGGAAGAAGAAATATTTATTGGAATTAAGTGTCAAATTACCTTAGATATTCTTGTATGCTTCATCACAATTATTATTATTTTTTTTCCTAACTGAGAAACTACAAATTGATCCACTGAGAAACAGATATTGGAACTAGTGTCAGGCTAGAAATTTCTGCCTCTGCAGAGTGAGTTTCTCTCTTGAGTGTCATTGTGGAGAATACTAAAAAAATATCCTATCAAAAAGGTTAGAAAAGGACAAGTTATGAAAGGCAGAGCTTGGTTGCAGTAATATCTGAGCTGTACAGATATTTTTTTTTCTTATAGAAATTATGATTTCTTCAGGATTCAGACAGTAAGTTTAGAAATATTTTGGCTTTGATAACTTACAGGTCTGTAAGTTAATCACACTCTGCTAAACAAAGAATACACAACAAATACTAAATGATTTTTGATCTCAGAAGCAACGTTTATTTATCTTATCAGTTACTAACAGAGGAAAAAGTGAATCTTGAAGCAGGTAAAACTTAGTTCTTTTGCTCAGCTTTATCAAGATGAAATCCTGATGTGAAGAGTTGACCTTGCCTGGCTACCAAGAATCATAGAATCGTAGAATCATAGAATCATAGAATGGTCTGGGTTGAAAAGGACCACAATGGTCATCCAGTTTCAACCCCCCTGCTATGTGCAGGGTTGCCAACCACTAGACCAGGCTGCCCAGAGCCACATCCAGCCTGGCCTTGAATGCATCCAAGGATGTGGCATCCACAACCTCCTTGGGCAACCTGTTCCAGTGTGTTACCATATTGTCCAACCAGTCCAACCATAATTCAACAAGTCTATTTCCAAGAAGTTTCTTCCAGCTGAGATGTCCTCTTTGTTCTCATGGAGAAGCAGTTTTGAGAAGTAAGCTGGATCCTGTGCAGAGAAGGCAGACAGTTTTCCACAGATAGCCTCTTGCCTTCTAAATAGAAAACAATGTGTAATGTGTGTTGTAAACTGTGAAAAGGACTTAATGGTTACAAGCTTTGCCCTGACATCCAGACATAAATCAGTACAATGATGCTCGTGCATAAGAGGCTTAACACATTGCTAATAACTGCCTATTCCTCTAATCTCCACAATGTCTCTGAAATTCTCCATAATTACAAATGTCATGCATTAAACAAAATCAACAAACAAGATAGATCTGGTCTATATGCCACTTGTTCAAATATTTTGCCCCGTGTTATGCAGGAATTCAGAAATGATAAGCAAAAATTGTCTTTTTCATGGTTTAAAAAAATGTATGGATGAAATTAACGTATAAAATGCTTCACTAGTGGATTTGAACGTTCCTAATACATCCAGTAAAGTCAAACTCTTATGAGGATAGTTTGCACCTACTCACAGATGATTGTATTTGGAAGTAAGATGTTGTCCTTTCTTTCTCATGATTGAGATTGAACTATTAAAAATAGCTATATTATAGCAAAATGGACTATCCATAGCTGGTGTGATCTGGGCATTTCAGGGATTTTGAGTGATCAGTATCTCTCTCAAAATTTTGTTCTTTCTGTTATTTAAGTCAAGCTGTTTTTATAACAGTGATGAAATGACTGGGAATACTGTCCAGTAGAGGGGAATGTATACAGCCTGTAAAGCTACAGTGCTAGTCTTGCCAAAGAATCTTTTAATATTCAATATTCTCAGTGAGCTTTTCAACACATAATTCAGCAGATTTTATTAAAAAAAGAAAAAAAAATAGAAATTCATTTTAATTGCTTTTCACTTGAGGTATGCTGAGCATTCTGATTTATTTTTGGCATCTCTGCTATTTCTGGTTCATTTCAGCAATTATAAGCAATTTTTGGAACTCTAGGTACATCCTCTAGATAATCTGTGAAGGCTTTTCTTCCTATGGAGAAAAGAATTAATTGACAGAAATCAAAATTAAAGCTTGAAATCAGAGAAGTATAATCATAATGCAAAGAAAAACAAAACAAAACACCAACAACAAAAATCCATTTTTTCTCAGTGGTTAATATGAATGATAGTGTTGGAGAAGATGGAGGATAAAAGCAATAAACCAACTATTTTCTTTCCACCTGGTTCTTTCAGGAATTAGTGACAGAGATGTAAGCCTGAGGTATTGGAGTTCTTCTCTCACAGTATTTCTTCTTTATTATTTTGTATCTCCATATTTCAGGTGACTATCCCTTAATGATAAATCTTGATTTGGAATCTTCTATATTTTGTGAATCTTATTTAAATGAGCAAGTACTAAGTTCTAGTATTACCAGTAGCAACCAACACAAGAAGAGTAGTGATCCCTCACTGATATCAAATATTTATTTTAGAAAGTGATTACAGTAATATTCATTAACTTACTATAATGCCTGTAGTTTTCTGCACCTTGCAAGAGCAAAAGTTAATGTTATGACAAGAAACTAAATCACACAAAAATGTAAAACCTGAAAAAAGATCAATATTGCATTATCCAAAGGCAATGACGAATTCATTACATCTTCTAGAAATAAGTGGGAAAGGAAACTTTACAGAGCAACATCATTGTTTCTTAGTTTACCTGATTGAATTTCCGGGACTTAGAACATGATTATGTGCAGAAGTGAGATACTTGAAAACCCACAGGAAANTTGTACTCTAGTGCCTGGGACGTCCCACTAAGGAAAACCAGACAGTAATAATTGGAACACTTAAAAACATGTTTACAAGAAATGACTGCATGCATCAAGAGAGTACTCTCTTCTTTGATTTTAAGTCCAGTGGTGGAAGTAAATCAAAATGCTTACACTGTGTCCCTGCTGAAAATGAACAGATGGCCTTGCTCTCTTGTGCCATGAATAATATTTTATTTTCTGCATAGTCTTCAACAGAAAACCGCCACTCCCTTATCTGACTAAAAAAATAATCTTGAAAAAAATGTCCTTAAAATATGGATGACAGAGAAAGTCAATGAAATCTTAATGATTCTGCTACGTAGTTGATGCTTTCTTTGGCTATAAATTGCTAGTGTTAACTCTAGGATCAGTACAGTAAACATGAATCAAATTTTCTGCGAATAATGAGTGGAAAATAAATATGCACTTGAAATAGTATCCTACTCTCAGGTACAGAGATTATCACTTTCTTGTTGCCCATCAATATGAAATATGACTAAACTGTGACATGACAAAGCTGTGCAACAACTTCGTTACACTCTATAGCTGCAACAAAAAGATCTAGGCATCATTTACCCTTGACTTTATGCCTTCTGCCTTATCCTCTTTTCCATATAATCTGTGTTAACATGTATAAATTCTTGGTAATTGGAATCTTAATTTTTGACTGCAATAAAGTACATGTGGTGTATTATAGTCAGTCCCCCCACCTCTTCCAAAATAAATAATAATAAAAAAAGCCCAATCATTTACAACGCTCACTTGGCGAGGTTGGGTCATGGATCATGGGTAATTCAGTCGTCTGTGGTATTCTTCAAGACATGCGAGAAGGCAGCCAAATAATGACTCATCTGTTGCATCTTTGTGTTGTGAATAAATGTTCTCAATTTTCAGATATTATTTCAGTTTCCGGTTGCAATCTATAAGTTAATTTGAAATAAAACCTCACTATTTTTCATTCAATGATAGGAATGTGATAGTGTACATTTAAATAATGGATACACACTCAAGCAGCCCTATGTGTTTCCAAAGCCACCAGAACATTGCTAGATGAGGATCCAGTAATGAACTCTGACAAGCTTTGCTGGTATTGTCTAGGGATAGAGCTGTAATTTGTGTTATTCTATTTACTGCCATAAATATATTTAAAATAAAATATATTTTAAAGAAGGATCTTACATTCCAGCTATATTTTTCAACAATATTTCCAAGATTATCAAATTCAAAACAAATACATACTATACAAATACATACATATTATATAATACATGCTACAAAATGAAAGACTTCAACCCTTTTAGTACTAGATTGTCTTCAAATATTATTTATTTTCTTTAAAGAGATTTCCTATATTAAACTGTGCATGCCTCATGCACCCATCTGGTGTCCTGATGTCATGAGCTTTCAGGCTTACTCACAGTTAATGTGATGAAGGTTGTCGAATGTCCACATCATAGTTTAAGGTCTTCTGCTGACTCACAGTCACAACTGAAAAACACAAATGTACTCTGTTACCTCGGCTACCCATACTCATTCATCATCTTTGGTCACTAGGCTTGTCCCAGTCAGAAGATGCCTGTTGCCATTTGGTCTGCATGAATGACTATGGCAAAAGAGGATGGCTGTGAACATTAATGTTCATGTGCATTTTCAAAGTAAGATAAGTCTTCAGGGTAAATTAGTATAATTTCTCCACCTTAATTACATGTCTAGCTCTTTATTCAAATCATCAAGCCCACAAAGATAAATAGCCTTGTTTATTCATATTCTTAGAGGATCATGGCTATGATATCTCCTTTGCAGAGAAAGTTTTTCTGCAGTTCCTTGAAAGTTCTCTACTAGTTTGTAAGATATTCAGTCTGAAAAAGGAAATAGTACTGTGAATCAAGCAACCATCAAGAAAAACAGCTGAATAGTTAAAACTCAAAGAAAAGTGTTTATAATCAATTTGCGGGTTGAACAATATTAAATTGTTCACATAAACCAGTTCCTGACTCACTTCATTAAAGCTACTCATTGGTAAACATTGAATTCTGTTATGAATAATCTGCAAATTAAAAAAGAAAAAAAAAAAGGAAAAAACACATACAATAAATTATTCCTAGAGTATTACCTGTCCAACTCTTTTAGTTGCAGCCTCTCTGACTTTTATTATTTGTGAGAAATCAAAGATTCTTTATCTATCTCCTCTCTGAACAGACTGTAGTGTTGTACTAGGGAACCTGGCAGATCACAGTAAGTTTTCAGGGTAAATGCTGAAACAATGCTTTCTCTAGAATACTCTTTACACTCTGCTGTTGTACATTCATAACTGTAGGATGTTTAAAAGTGTGCATTTACCTAGACACAGGTCTGTTGAGTAACTTTTTTAAAAAACATTGCAAATAATCGATCTCCAAAAGTTTTCCCAAATCCAGGAGTTCTTAGTCTATGTATTCTCTACCCAGACAGACATTCCTTTGGCAGTTTTCTATTTCAGGTATAAAACTGTACATGGATGCTTCTTTGAAAGGCTACAGTAACGTTTACAAGATACCTTTACAAATTGAACTTTTTTAAAAAAGAAGTTTTAGTACTGTGTGGAAACAATCAACAAAGAAGTACGTAGAGGTACACTAAAGGCAATTATACATACTTTGTTCCAACTTTCAAAACGAATCTGAGGTATTATTCAAGTACTCTGTGTTTTTGGGGTCTTTCTTGTTGCATTTCTTTGTTTTCTTGTTTTGTTTTTGTCAAGGACATCCTCTATTATCATTTCTTTATTTACCATACAAATAGTCAGTAAGATGATCCCAGTGTTCATGGTAATGCACAGTTACAAGAACTGTTAACCGGTCAGCTCTCTCTTGAATCATCAGTATTTTCTTTTCCACAAGGGAACGAAATTTGAAAGAATCAGTATCAACATACCTTATTATGTGTTTTTGGCTCCGTGGCACTAAGCAGTGTAAGAGGTTTGGTCTTTTACAAAATGTGTTGTAAGTTGTACGTCCTGAGAAATTACTAACAACATCACTTGAATACCTTAAATCACAAGAATATATGTGGAAAATACAAAAATCATCTAATCATTAAACTACAGTGATCATGAGGATGTATGTGTCAACACTCCGCCTCTCTAGTTCTTTGTTCTCCAGCTGATTATGTTTAAATAATGTGATTTTGTGGAAGGCTAGTAGCGCAGACTGTGTGGTTAGGCTGACATTTTCTGCTTTGGTCTCTTCTCTCATTATTCCATAGAAGTTATTATTATTGACTTTCTGGGAAGGAGAGGTGGGTTCCAATCTAAAAATATCCTCTCCACTAATGAAATTGAGATGTACCAAAAAAAGTTGGAAAGTGATACGGGACAGATGAGAGCAGGAAGAGGGAAACCAGTATGGCTTTAGGTCCAGTAGCACAAAGGAGAACACAAGTCTGTCACTATCAAAAGACAGTACTGGTGCAGGAAACATTTTTCTATCATTTAATATCAATTTGTCTCGTTTACTTCCTCTTACCATTTCATCTATGAATTCTTTTCAGTCACCTGCTAATTTTCATCTGAGACCAGGTCTCTGAGTCTTTCAGAGAACACAAAATGAACAACACAGCAAGGTTATTTTATTCCCATAATAGGTACACAGAAGGATGACAGTTCACAGAAGCTTTTTTTTTTTTAATATTTTATTTTTATTTTTTAATAATTCATACTTTGTGGTTAAGTTTCAGATTACAAAAAAGAAAATTTTATACAGACAAAATATAAAGTACAATTTATATCATCAGTTTACACATCAGAACCCTTATTAATAATCAGATAAGATTTACGTCTGTTTCCATCTCTTTTCAACTCTTGATCTTGTCATTCTATTCTATTTTTGTTATAGTAGACCTTTCAACTACTTTGTTTTTCAAAAAAATACAACAGATTTTTTAGCTCATAATAAATATTTTATCATGTACCAAATTCTATTTCAAACAGCTGTTTCATTTACCTTACATTTTTCCTAGGACAAAAACTAAGAGTTCAATTTTTAGAACATAAATTTAAAATAAAACATGTTCAAAGCATTCATGAACTGAGGGCTTCAGAAAATTCTGCTCTTCCAACTGCATTTGTTTGTTTGTTTGCCTTTCCCATACAACTACATTTCATTATTTACATTTATGAGTAGGAAGCAAGATTTTATACTTTGCAGCTCGGGCAGAAAATACTGAAATCAAGAAGGCACAACTTTTCTCACAGAAGAGTCGATTGCTTTTCTTAGTATGCTCTGAATTAATATTATGGTCCTTCTTTCAAACTCCCTTTCCAAATTACTATACATTTATTTCTTAGAAATGGCCCAATCTTGCAAGGTTTGAACTGTACGATTCGTCTCTTTGTCTCGAAGACTTCCATCCATTTCTAATATGTTTAAGATAAATCCCTCTTTGGTATGGGAAAAAATAATGTGTTGATATTAGCTTTTTTTTTTTCCCCTTATATATAAATTCATCTCTATACCAATAGTTTTTTGTTTTTTTTTTTTAAGGAAATTAATTCATGTGGTGTTTAGTTCTTATGTTGATTTCTTAGATTGACATACTCTATTTCTTTTTTAAAAATAAAATATAGTACTGGACATTGAGATTGTAACAATTCACGTTGATTAGTAACTGAGACATCAGTATTATAAAAGATCAAATTGTAGTATTGAGGTTGCAGTGACATTTCTAATACAGTGTTTGATGGTTTTCTGTGTGATATAAAACCAATGTGAATATAAATCATCATCTGCCTCCAAGGTAATTAAAATGAGCTTCTGATCAAATCTATAACATTATATTTAAATACATATTACATTTCTAGAATATTTTATTTCTGTTTCTAGTCTGAAAGTCACAGACTTCGATGAGTTAGGGATCACTAGTATTAGCAAACTGTAGTTAATGTATTATCAGGAAGGAAATGGAAAAGGAAGAGTCTTCTCCAACCAGAGAAGAGAGGTTTGAAAATATTGGAACCGTATGTGGTGATTTCTGCGCAGTCAGTAGAAAGTCATCACTAAAATAAATTAAAGCATTTTTCTCATCATAAATTTTTAACTAATTGATTAGAACATTTGGTACATTTTACTATATTTCAATCAATGGTTATAATAATTTTTGAATTCAGATTTTGATTCTTATTTCCTTTATGAACACTATTGCTCAGGTTTCTCATTTTGTGGTTTCTTGACAGGAAAACAAAGCATTAAACATTTTCCAGTTTCTCAAGGGAACACTCTGCTTTGCTTGAGCTAAGCATTCTTATCCATCAATCAGTCAATTAGACCTTATTTTATGCACTGGAGAATAAATCTCAAGGNAAAAAAAAAAAAAAAAAAAAGAATAGACTGGAGAAGTCAGCCAAGATGTATTTGCAAAATTAAGATAGTAAGACTTTGAATCTTTACATCATGCAAAGGAAAATAGAAGAGGATTTAAGATGTTTCTCTTTTAGTCGGCTAAATGGGTAATTAACTTGGATAGCTTCAGGAAGTAAATAGACTGCTCATCACTGAAAATCTATCATGAACATAATGCAACATTTAAACAAATCTAAAATGCTAGTAAAAGCCGGTACTAAGGAAACTGCTTTAATTTGGAGTCAATGTATAGTGTAATCTTGTTTCTATTTTAACTTATGAACTAAAAGAATGTTAGCAATTTTTTTTTAAGTCCTTAATACTAGTTTGGATAATTATTTTAGCTTATAAAAAATATATTTTCAATAAGTTACAAAATGCAGTATGATTGGTATGATTTTAAATTAATGTTTTGGAGCAAGATCCAAAAAAATTGCTTAGTTGGCTAGAACAGGACTTTGACAGCTGTTAAAGATGTGTGATATGAGGGACCAAGCCCAGAGAAATGAATCAGTAGTTATTTATACTGTTTTCGAACTTGGAAAATATTTTCATTTTAGATGCACAAATTCAGACTTCATATCTTTTACATAGAAGTTTCCTGTTCGGTACAGCTATAAATATAATTTCTATAATTGGCAGAGCTCAGAGAATCATAGAATCATAGAATCATAGTATGGGTTGGGTTGAGAGGGACTCCAGGGATCATCAAGTTCCAACTCCCTTGCCACAGGGTTGCCAATCTCCAGGTTGCCCAGGGTCCCATCCAACCAGGGAGATGTGACCAGCAGTGCAGAGTCTAGTTGGATGCCTGTAGCTAGCAGTGTTCCCCAGGGGTCAGTACTGGGTTTGGTCTTGTTCAACAACTTCATCAGTTATCTGGGTGAAGGGATAGAATGCACCCTCAGCAAGTTTGCTGATGATATAAAGCTGGTAGGAGTGGCTGAAACAAAAGAGAAGACTGAAAGGTAATTTTATAAATGCTTTTATGTATCTAATGGGTGGAAGTAAAGTGGATTAAGTCCAGTTCTTTTCAAAGGAAGTTCCATATGAACATGTTAAAAAAATTCCTTACTATGAGGGTGAAATAGCACTGAAACAAGTTGCCCAGACAAGCTATGGTGTCTCCTAAAATCTGGAGTCATTTCCTCCACTGAGAGACCTACTCAGAAAATGTAATTTTAATCATTATCTCCAGACTTGCCACAGGCGTTTTTTTGAACAATTCATTCTTTACAAAGACCAGAGACAGACATACAATTCATATATATATGCATGATTACAAAGTTTTTCTTACTGTTTTCATTTACGAGTTTTGAGTAGTAAGAAGAGTGAAGTCAATCAAATATTTCTTCATTGGGATGTGTCACGGTTTTGTGATTTTGGTTTTTCAGTATTCCACATCATAACATCATGTAGTGCATTGGGAGTTAAAGTGTTAACACTTTAATCCAGCTACCTGTCCCTACACGTCATGGAGGGGTGGGCTGGGGGTGGTGCTGCTTCTTTGGATTCCCAACGAAGAGGCAAGTGCTCTGTTAACTCTCTCTCTCCACTTTGTTTGATTTATCCATCTCAATTAGATTGTATTATATTATATTATAGTTAGTAAAATAAGTTTACCTCCCTAGAGGTCTGTTTGTTTTCTTTCCTTTCCTTTTCCCTTCCCCTTCCTCTTTGGGGGGGGGCTGGGAAGGGGGCCCTTGGGCCCACTGTCCCTGTCACGGGCATAGACTGGTCCAGGTAACCCCGTGACAGATGTCAGACACTTTCTGTGGAAATTGTGGAGGTCCAGACAGCCTACTGAAAAAGATTTTCGCTTCTCACCACTGCTCTGGGGTAGAAGATTAAAAATAACTATTTTAATTTTTGTCCACAAAATTTGCTAATATTTTTTCTGATTTCTGTTACTAAATGTAAACTTTGCATATTTCAAGGAATGTTTCCTTTCTCAATACTTTAATTCAATCTGAAGGTGCTCTTAAATGATAGTTACTTTGATTAGAATGGTACAAATAATTTAAAAAATTGGTTTTGTGTACTAAAATATAGATTTTGTTAGGTTTCCAGATAAAATGCTTTTCCCTCTATTTGGTGCTTCAGTTCTCCGGGATTAAGATATTTCAACCATTTTAGTTATTCTTTCTAAATGTTACGTAAAAATTTTGCTGTCAAAAATATTACACTTGCATCTGTGTGTTCTGTTATCAAACACATTGGTTATCATCACAAATTAAATGAAATGTAATATATTCTACCTTTCATGCTACTATTTCTTTGGAAAACTATTTCAATTTACAACAGTTTCCTAAATTAGAACTTGGTATTTCTTTGGACAACTGCAATTGGAAATTTCTTAAAATGTATTAGGTGACAGTGAATATCCAATATGTTATTTAGAGTTTTCTCATCATGTCCAAAGAAAATAGTGTCTCTTTTAGACTAAATAATGACATATAGTAAGGATAATGGACGTGAATACTGACATCTTGTAATGATGCAGATATTACCTTGTTTGAGAGAGAACTGATTCATGCTTCCTATTGACATAAAGCAATAGAGTCCTTCTTTAACTGTAGTGTCTGCTTTGTTGTTCCTCAAAGACTCAAAGATGTAATTCCCCAGACTTACATCTGGGATTCTCTTACATAACCTTTATTATACAGGAGCTGAAAGCCTAATCTCAACAGGTCAGCAAGATAACTAATTAAGGTTCATCTTATATTGAGATACAACAGAAGCAACATTGGAGTTGCTTATCTCTTAGATTTGATGTCCTGTAGTAGACAGTATGAACTGCAGTCAGTATACAGGCTTATTTACAAGAACTTTCTAGCTCTCTTTGCGTGGACTTCATGTTTTTCTGTGCAAAAATACTTATGGCACCCAGTTTATTCTGCATCTATTATTACTCGTCTTATTATTAATATTTTGATTTATAGTTCAGAGAATAGTAATAAACATATTAATCCTTACACATTTTTCTGCTTGTTCTTTAATGCAGCCTATTTTTAGTCAGCTTCCAAGTATTCTACTTGTTCCCTATTTTCATAGGGATAGCTTAACTAAAGGTATTGTGCAAATCCTGACAAAAAGCTGTTGAGGGGCAATATATACTGTCACTCCAAAACTTGTAGTGTGAATGTACTGCTTTCTAAACTCCATGAATAAGTTGCCCTTTTACACTGAATTGACAATGTGAATTTTGCATTGAACAATACATTTCAATTATTTTGAATAGTTACATTTTCAAAGAAAAACAACTTATCACCTGGGATACAAGACTTCAGTATCAAGGAAAAAAAACAGAAAATCTTCACTCTATGTATATTCCTTGTTCTTAAGAAGTTCTTACTCTTGTTCAAAAGAACGCTTGGCTTGAATCTGAACTCAACAGATATTTCTTGTCTCTCTTCAGGGCCCAAGGCTATCTGTGCAGCATTCTGCACAGTTTACATGTAGAAGCATCCTCAGATAGGAACAGATCTTGACTGCCAAGCTAGGAAAGCATTAGGGAGGAATACAGCACCACTGGTAGGAGTCACTTCCTCCTCCTCACTCAGGGGATTGCTTTGGGCTGTTTCTAAATGTTTTCTCTCTCCAGGCTGCTCTCTCCTGTCTCCTGCTCCCAGCAGGGCAAGCACGGTCCCACAGCCCCCAACCCCAAGCTCAGCCTCCAGGGGCTCCTGCTTGCTGGTCAGTGACTCCCAGGCTTTGCCAGACCCTTCCCAGTAGGAAGCAGCAGCTGGCAGAGCTCAGCTCAGGCAGGCAGGCAGCAGCACTTGGCCATGGAGCAGGTGCTGGAAGCAGTTTGGCCCAGCTGTGGCCTAGGGGAGCCCAGGCAGCCCTGTGCTCACAGCTCAGGGCACAGGCCCTGGATTTTTAATAGAAGTAGCAGAAGCATTTTTTCTCAGATACATCAGGAAGGTTTAACCAAGTAGAAAATTAGAGTATTTTTTGACTATCTAGAGCTTTATTTTTGATTTGATTATCAGGGGTTGTGCTGATTTGGTACACTTAAGTTGTTCTCTGCAGAGTCCAATGGATGCTTGCACTGGTAAAAGGGAGTCGGTCAGAGCACATTGCTCTGATGGGTGAGATTCCAGCAGCAGTATTTTAAGTGTGCTTAAATCACTGGGGAACTGAGTCCTGGATAAACTGATCTCCTGTATTCTTTCATGGCTTAAGTATAAATGAAAGTAGAAATTTCAGGAACTGGAGTCTTGAAGTTTAAAAAGTTGCAATGCATTGGGAATCCAGACAGGTTGACACTTCCACAGTTAAGAAACAACCAACTGAAGTTTTTAGAGCTGTGAACTTTCAGTTAGGCATTTGAAATTCTACCTTTCACTTTAATCTCCTAAATATAACCTTCAGATCTAATCATCATCTCTCTATTGAGCTAGGATTTTCAGATCGTAACTGCTAAATTAGGAACAGATGCAAAAGAGTGCATTTGTTCATCCAGTGACCACTCAAAGATAAATCCAGAAACAGTGGATGCGATAGAAAGTGCTAATTGAGTGTGATTTTGATGATGTTTTGGCTCATCCAGAATTTCATACATAAATAATTGACTTTGTATTATAGCTTTCATCATCACCATGTCAAAGAGACAGACAAATTGTCCAGCTGTCTCCATAATATTCCCAAGGGTGCCTTTACTAAGAGAAACTGTTTATGTTTTTCATTTGATTTGCATCTACCAGTGCTTAAGTACATTCCTGATAACTTTTATTTAAAAACTAACGATACAGAGCTCAAGAATGAGCAAATGCAAGTTAATTTTTACAATTGTGTAAAATAATAAAACAGATAAACTTCTGCTTCACAGTCAGTTAATATATTGACACTACAATTACTGCTGTACTGAAAACAGAAGTCATACCTAGCATATCTTATGAGTAGCCAAGCAGATTTTAAAATGATCAGACTCTGAATCTGCATTATTTCCACAGTACCTTCTATCAGCTTTTAATTTTGTGTTGTTGCATGCACAGGAAATGAACAGGAGTTTAAGAGGAAATTACTTTCCTCTTCTTTCCCCATTGGTATTTTATAATTCATTTTACTGGTAAAAACAATTTGTGTATAACAATAACCTTAAAGCTAACATAAGCTTTGGTGTTATGTAAGTGAAGCAAGGTTCCATTAACATTATATAGCTTGCTTCAAATAACAGCACACATCTATTATGAACATAACATGAGAAAAATCTTGTACATGATAACTTCTGCTGTAAAAAGATGAATTCTGTCACAGGCTTGGTACAAAACTGTAATAAAATCATCTCAGGACATCATCAGAAAATTTTATGGTTCTATATCACTTTAATTTGAATTTGGAGATTAAAGTGACATAGACCAAACTCTGAAGTTACAGCTTAGTATCCTTTCTCACACAACTTACTATTTGTGGTTTAACCTAGCAGCAGCTAAGCACTCCCAAGTGGGATGGAAAAGAGAATAGGAAACAAAAAACTCATGGGTCAGGATAAAAACTATTTACTAAGACAGAAAAGGAAAATAGAAAAAAATGCACCTATAGTACAATTGAATACAATTACTCCCCTCCTCCCCTGACCCCTATTGTGTGGCCCAACATGGCCCTGTGTGCGCACTTATCACTCAGCAACAACCAAAACATCTGTCTATTATTAAGGCTGTCTCAGCTGAAACCAAGACGTTATCCTAGAGTGAGTCTGTATATTTGTGTTAGTACATTTTCACATGTCCTTTTCCATAGCCAGGGGAGCACGTTACTGCTGACATTTTGACTTCAGCTTCTCATGACCATTCCTGTTTCCTCCTAATTGAAGTTATCAGTCTTCCTACCTCCACTGGTTGAAAGATCACTCATAACTCATTTTAATTCACATAAATTGATTGACATTTCACACAGCAAGTCTTTGCCAAGATAGTCATTCTAAGAAATCACTTTACCTTTGTTGGTTGAATCTAGAGTAGTAGCCACTACTCTTTAAGGCAACACATACAGAGACCTCTAATTAGCAGAGGGAGAAAATGTTACAGTTGATAATTGACTTAGTATGTTGACCTTTTAATTTGGAAGACGTAGCCATAGGATCATGTAGATAGATTTCCTGTGCAAGGCAGGTCAGAGAGTTTAGTTCTATACAAGAATTGATTTGATTTGATTTGGTAGGAGAAATCTATTGTTGTTTCACAGCTATGAAATTGTGCTGAAGCAAATTTCTTTGAGAGTGCCTGAAAAAAAAAAAAATTCTAATTATCAACTATTAGGAGTCTACTGTGATAGTGTGGACACTAGCTAATAGAGTCTTAAGTGGTCTCTGGAAGTGAGAAGTGTCAACACTGAAGACACCTAAAGTTAGGCAATATGACCCTCTCTCTCGTAACTAAACTGTAGATATTTGCTAGCCTTGCTATATAAGTCAGAGAAATAATATTCCCAATTTACCATGGCACTGAGAAAGCAGTGTCAGCAAAAGTCTGCACTAAGGTTATGTTTATCATAAAAATGTATTTCTGTGATTGAGGAAAATAAACTTCTTTCCTTTAGCAACTACAGAAGCAGTTTTACTATAACTGGTAAAAAGCACAGCTTGATCAGAGTAAAGTGTGAAAGAGACAAGAGAGATCAATTACAATAATTATACTGAAACTGTAAGAAGTCACAGGCTGCCCGGCTTCTTCACCTTTCCTGAGGAATCACTTTCTAGCTTCCCTTGCCTGTATTGATTAATTCTCCATTGATTATGATGTTACCTGAAACAAGTAATTCATACATAAATCACATTGTAGATAACTCAAGGTAGGCAAGGTGAAATCCACCCAGACTGCATTATCAGATCTCTGGGGTGATAACTTGCATAACCGCATAACCAAGTGCAACTTAGTTGCACTTCCTTCTGCAACTAAGTACACAAATTATCAATTTGCCATATTTTGTTATGTTTCTTCTCCTCTTTTTGACAGTTGTTCTTTCCCATCTCTGCCTGTCCTACTATGCTACTAAGCTAATCTTTTGGTTGTAAAGCACATATGAAGGTCAGCAACCTCCTTCACAAAGAAAAGGCAACTCCCAACAATCCATATTGTGCAGAAAACAAAGATGAAGATGCCGGAGCATTCTTGGCAACAGGACTTAAACTCTGTCATTGTGAAACACTTTTCTTATATAATTTTTATTGGTTGTTAAATTATTTGGTTTTCAATGGAGATTTTATTGTTGGACCGTTCTCTTCTCAAACAGATGAGAGAAATTTGTTGCTGTTATGGATGCAAAGACCTTGAAACAGTCTTAAACTCTTTAATGATCTCCTCTACATTGGTGAGCATCAGGTCCAGTAACCTCTGGTTGATCTTTCCAATACCTGGACTAGGAAGTTATCCTCAATGGACACTGGTAGTCTCCTGGATTGTTTGCATCTTGTCATGTTGCTTTTGCAGCTGACATCTGGGTGGTTGAAATCCCCTATCAGGATGAGAGCCTGTGAAAATGACACTTCCTATAGCTGAAGGTGTGCTTTCAGCTCAGGACTGTGCCCAAGGACTTTAATTAGGAGTGGCAAAAATGATGTTTCCTAGCTACAGAAGCAAATAGGATAAAAATGAGGTAATGTATAATTACTTTCTGAAGAACTCTTTCAGCAGAAATCTTCTTAATACCACACACACAGCTTCACCCACTCCTCACCCTCCCTATGGGATAGGTTAAAGAATCAAAAAAAAAAAAAAAAAA
>JACDJE010000476.1:84300-134295 GCA_016647715.1 Pavo muticus | reverse complement strand
TTTTTTTTTTTTCCTCGCTCTTCTGTTTTTTATTTTTTTCCCGGGGCCTGTGCCCCCCTGTCACAGACTTGTATCCAGAGATAGCCCGTGACAGTTGCAAACTTCTATGCTCAGCTTACATACAATGCAGTTAATGCTTTCAAAAACTAGAACTGCTTGGATTTTCATTAGGAAAGAAATGAGTACTAAACTAAAACTTATCTCTGCCACTGTGGAATGTGATGATTTGGAAGGAGAATACTCACCTGGATGGCACTGAAACAGGGAGAGAAGGGATACAGAATTCTACCTCATATCTGAGAGTTCAATGGGGCAAGTTTTCTTCTTTATGTATATATATATATTTTTAGACTTGTGTAATGTCTGTACATCCGTTCGCCTTGATGGATTACAATAGCTGTAGGACAAGTAGAAACAGCAGCACACCCATTTGTTACCCATTGCTTTGCTACAATAGCATACTTTTGTGTTGATTAGGGAACTGCGTGTGTTCTCAGCTGAGGTTGCCAGCAGTATGTCTGCTTACAGATATGTTCCCGCATTAATCACTAAGCACAAGGAACTTGAGCACATGTATTTCCATGGTCCTGTAGTTATTGCTACAGAACCATATATTGGTAGAGAATATACAGTGCTGGTTAAGCTGGTTAAGCTAATAGCATATACAAATAATATGCCAGATTCTGTTTGCATCTTCTGGTGATACATGTCAGTGAAGTCTCATAGTAGTTGGGCAAAGCGAAACTATGCTAATTTTACATTCCAGGCAATGTAATTTAAATTTTAAATTTTGTGTGTTTTTTTTCTGAGAAGGTAAAATTAGGAGGAAATTCAGGTTGTATTCCTGGACAGATCACTGTGAATCAAGCAGAGACTACAGTGAGCCTTTCTCTGTATATTTGACCTGTGGAACTCAACCTATGTAGTGAGAAAGTTAATCCATGGAGATAAATAACGCTGAGGTAAACTTGATTTTAACCTGGAATACGGTCAGATTTGTAGTACAACTGATCTTACCTGTAACTTCTGCCACAAAGGGTACTTTCTGCTCACTACCAGCTTTTGTTCCAGATCACTACAGACACTGGAGATTCATCTGCCCATGAAATCTTTATTTTTAAGAAAAGAAATTGAAATATAAGTGTTTTGGGGTTTTTTTATGTCTCTTTTTTAATGTTCTTTTTGACCTTGGTAATTAAAACTTGTTTTGTTTCAATACGGTATTTTTTTGATTCTGTGAAGTTTCCCAAACATTTTGAAGGAATTTGTCAGGCCCTTGTTAATGACATCAAACACACTATTTCTAATGTGCAACATTTTCAGATGTTACCAATTCAACTCAGAGATGTGAAGCTGTACAATTTGTCATCAATAGTTACATAGCCAGTTGATATCAGTATAAAATATAGCTCATTTTAACCAGTGATTGCAAAATATTATTGTTTGTATATATAAAACAAAATGTTTAATCTGTGTTTAAAATTGAAATATTATTTATTTTAGATCTCTGTTTGTTGAAAATCTTTAATAGGTTGCTTGCTTTGAATTGGACAAGTGATGAAAATCATAAACTGTATTTTGAAATATATTCAATACAATACTTAAATAATAGTTAAAATATTACATCTGTACTACATTTTCAGAATATTTTGAATACCTTTTAGTTTATGTTTAGGTGGGATTTTCCATATCTGTAAAAAAAAAGCACCCCACTACTTATTGTAAGTATTACATAGTAATACTTGCTACAGGAATGAGGCCTGCTTACAAATGCTCAGATAAAATAACATTTTGATTGCACTTACCCAGCTTTAACTCATCAGAAGTTTATGGTATGTCCTTGGAAAAAAACAGAAGTTCAGATAATTGTCTTGAGGGGCCATAGCTGCCTGAAAGATGTGAATTGCATCTGCCCTTGCAGTTCTCCTACCCTGCAGATAGGGAATGGGTGAATTGCTCAGAGGAACTGTTAACAGCTTTACACTCTTGTATCACATCTAGGGCAAAAGGCCAGAAGATGAAGACCAACATGGTAGCAGAATTACTGCCTTCAAATATGGAGAAATAGAGCTTAGCCTGAGGCTTTTTGATTAGGAAAACCGTTGTTGATTCATAATCACTCTCTGAATTAGGAAGCAATAAATTACTGAAAAAACATCCTATTGTGCACAGTAAAGGAAGAACACATCTGAAGTCTAGAGTAATCCACCACTGCACAGGAGACTGAAGCTAAACGTAAAAGCCAGGCAGCAGAAGGACTTGGGTATCTTGAGTGTATGAATCCTTCTTTGTTGTTTCTGGCTCAAAGTTTGCTTCCTGAGGTATTCCTTGCGATAAGACTCTAGGAGATGAGAGGTGGGTGTTGCTGTATGGCAATCAACATCACTATCTGGACAATTTTACATTTGAAAGCATTTCTTTGAAGCTGTTTGCCTTCGGAAGGGAGTGCTCAGGACTGTTTACTGGACTGTTTACGGGACTGTTTANTTTTTAACAGAGATGCAAAATGTATTTGTGTCATCTCTGTATGGAAATAAAAATAATAGATGAAGTGGAAAATGGAAATAAAGATGAAGTGATTGGAAGTAACCAATACCTTGGTTTGCCCATGGCTTGCACCAGGGGCAAATCATGCCTGACAAACTTGGTGACCTTTTATGATGAAATTACAGCATCACTGGATAAAGGAAAAGAAACTGATGTCATCTAGCCAGACTTGTGCAAAGCATTTGTCACTGTTCTGCATGATGTCCTGGACACTAAATTGGAGAAAAATAGATTTGATGGATGTATTACTCTCTGTATAAGGAAGTGGAAGAGAGAATTGAGGTCAATGGCTCACTGCCCAAATGGAGACTGGTGATGAGTGGCATTCCTCGGGGATCAGTGCTAGGACCAGTGCTATTTAATACCTTCGTAGGCTACATGGATAGTGGGATTGGGTGCACCCTTAGCAAGTTTGCAGATGACACCAAGGCTAGTAGTGCAGTTGACACGCTAGAGGGAAGGGATGCCATTCAGAAGGACCTGGACAGGCTTGAGAGATGGGCCCATGCCAACCTCGTGACGTTCAACAAGACCAAGTGCAAGGTTCTACACCTGGATTGGGGTAATCCCAAGCATAGATAGATGCTGGGAGGAGAAGAGCTTGAGAGCAGCCCTGAGGAGGAGGATTTGGGAGTGTCGGTTAATGAAAGACTCAATATGAGCTGGCAATGTACACTTGCAGCCCAGAAGGCCAACCATATCCTGGATTGCATCAAGAGAAGCGTGACCAGCATGCTGAGGGAGGTGATTCTGCCCCTCTACTCCACTCTCTTGAGACCCCATCTGGAGTACTGCATCCAGTTCTGTGGCCCCCAACACGAGAAGGACATTGAGCAGTTGAACTGCGTTCAGAAGATGGCCACAAAGATGGCCACCTTCTCTATGAGGACAGGCTGAGAGAGTTGGGGCTCTTCAGCCTGGAGAAGAGAAGGCTTTGGGGCGTCCTTATAGTGGACTTCCAGTACTTGAAGGGGGTTACACAAAAGCTGAGGAGAGACTTTTTAGAAGGGCAGAAGTGATAGGATGAGGGGAAATGGCTTCAAACTGGAAAAGGGTAGATTTAGACTAGATATTGGAAAGACATTCTTTACTGTGAGGGTGGTGAGACACTGGAACAGGTTGCCCAGCAAGGTTGTGGATGCCCCCTCAATGGAGGTGTTCAAGGCCAGGGTGTATGGGACTTTGAGAAACCTGGTCTAGAGGGAAGTGTCCTTGCCTATAGCAAGAGGACTAGATGATCTTAAAGGTCCTTTCCAACCCAAACCATTCTCTGATTCTATGATTCTATGAAATACTTACAAAAGTAAATTATTTTAATTAAAATAATAAATGTAATAATCAGACATCCTGCAAAAATATTATTAATCAGTCTCTACATTAACAAAAACTTGATGTGTTCTTAAGAGAGCCCACAAGATGATAACCCTATCTACAAACTCATTTGGGTTTCCTTATAATGCTGTCTGATTTTTCATCATCCAATACAGAAGAGTTTCCTTGCAGTGGAATTATGTATCTACATGTAAACAATAAAATAACTTTCCATTACACCATTGATCTGGTGTAGACATTGCTATTTTCAGTCATTGGATGGACAGATGGAACAAAATATGTGACTCAATTATGTATTTCTTTGTTATAACATAGAGAAATTGCTATGTATTTTACTTCATATTTAGTATGAAGATTTCAGTTATAACTACATCATCATGTTTGGTATTTTTTCATTGAAAAAAATCATCAAATTCTGAAATAGAAAACATACCACTTGAATTATAAAAAATAAAATATGCATATAAAAATATATATGTATACCAAATGTCTTTGATATCTGTAGAATCTGTATATTTTGTTTTTATAACATTATGAAACACAGTCCAAAGCAGAGATCCACATGTGAATAAGCCAACAGATGGTAAGAATCCTCTAAGGCAGTCTGTAAGCCAGAGTATAAATACTACTGCAGAAAAAAATAATCACAAGAGGAAACTAAAGCCTGCAGATGATGTATCATCAAGTAAAATAATGTAAAAATTCTGGACAGTCAGTTTGGGTGATCTGGTGAAGCTCACACGGTCTGAAGTTATTGTCAAGCTGACTTTTCNACAACTCATAGACTGAGATAAAAGCTATTTACTAGGTCAGAAAATGAAGTAATAGTAATGATAATAATAATATATATACAAAAGAAGTGATGTACAAAGCAATTGCACACTACCACCAACCAATACCCAGCCAGCTGCTCAGCCACCCATCTCCCTGTAGTTGTATAGTTTTTTCATGTGATTTCATCTGGTATGGAATATCCTTTTGGCCTGTTTATGTCAGCTGTCCTGGTTCTGTCACCTCCCAGCACCTTGTGCCCTCCCAGCCCCCTTGCAGAGCATGTCATCATACCAGACACTATGAAATCAACTCTGTCCCAGCTGAAATCAGGACATCTGCTTTATAAAGCAATGCATGTCTTATTTATTTATTTAATTATTTTAGTTTGCAGTGTTAAGAACATTGATTTTTCTCTCTTTCTGTTTTTCTTATAGAATCAGAGTATGAGACAGATGAACAGGAATAATGTAGAAAATGCCAAAGTATTTCTCCTGTACACTCTAAAGTACAATCTACAAGCAATATGGGTTGAATATGTATCTGTGAGATTTACAAAATAAATAAATAAAAAGGAAGAAAACCAAAGCTACAACAAAATTATTCAGTGAAGGACTAGGTAATCTTGCAAAGTCTATGTGTATTCAGATATTCTTTGCAGAGACAAGAAAGGTTTGAGGGATCCCACAAGTTTTTATCGTTTTTGATTTTAGTACCCTATTATGATGGTACAGAGTTTTACTGTATACTGTACCAATTATATGGTTTACTTGGGCACGATCCAAAGACAGGATGCATATAAAAAGATATTTCCTGTGACAAGTCTTAATGAAAGGAAATTCTTTTTTAGAATATAAGATCCAAAGAATTTCCATCTTCTTTTTTTCCTTCTTTGTAGATTTTATTGCCATATCTGTATGTCCTGATAATCCTCTATCCCTCTAGATACGGCCTCCAAGAGAAATAGAAATACTTACAACATATATATAATTTTGTAAGTAATGTATGTCAGAATGACTATTTGTGTCACATAAATTCTCTGCCAAATGCAACAACCAAATATTTCGCAGAGTGATCAATATTTTCCCTATTCATGATTCAGTTTCCCATTTGACTTACAGGTGGACAGCATAAATGTGCCTTATAGAGGATGGGATAAAAATCAGGAGGGAAAAAATATCTATAACAGAAAATTCGAATGTTTGCTTTAATGCTTAATTTAGTGGATAATATTTTGGTTGCTTTCTTCTCTTATAAAATGGTTAACTGGGAAAAAAAAATCTGAGAAGGATTTATTTTTAACAGTCTATAAAATAATTTTAGTGTTCTTATGTTTTTATTTTTGTGTTCTATACTGAGAAATTAACTAATGATGTTTCCATTAAGTTGCTGTTGTGGTTTGGTGATTTTTCTTTTGTGATCAGTGTTCCACATCAGAACATCATGTGAACCAGTAGGAGTTAAAGAGTTAATGTTCTGGTTCCATTTACTGCCCCTTATGGGCATGTGGAGTATCCTGATGGGAGGAGAGGTGCGGCTTCCCTGGGGAGGACTTGGCGCGAAGAGGAAGTGGGGTGGAGCTCCGGACCGGACCGAGCGCCTGGCTTCCCCCGCTGCCCGGCTCAGCCTTCTCAGCTCGCTGCGGAGAGCAGCACGTGGTTCCCTCGCGCTATTGTGGTTTGATCTCGCGTTTTGGATACTCTTCTCTCTCTCTCATTTTGTTTGATATAGTTAAATTTCGTAAATTACCGTTCCTTCTCAGATCTAGTGCTGGTGCATTCCTTTTGTTAAAACCATCCACTAGCTCCCTGCCCTTCCCCCTCTCCCGGAGCGTGTGGCCCGGGGCCGGCCGGATTGCGCGGCAAACCGTTCGTACCCCTTCCTTTTTTTTTTTTTTTTTTCCTCGCTCTTCTGTTTTTTATTTTTTTCCCGGGGCCTGTGCCCCCCTGTCACAGACTTGTATCCAGAGATAGCCCGTGACAGTTGCAAACTTCTATGCTCAGCTTACATACAATGCAGTTAATGCTTTCAAAAACTAGAACTGCTTGGATTTTCATTAGGAAAGAAATGAGTACTAAACTAAAACTTATCTCTGCCACTGTGGAATGTGATGATTTGGAAGGAGAATACTCACCTGGATGGCACTGAAACAGGGAGAGAAGGGATACAGAATTCTACCTCATATCTGAGAGTTCAATGGGGCAAGTTTTCTTCTTTATGTATATATATATATTTTTAGACTTGTGTAATGTCTGTACATCCGTTCGCCTTGATGGATTACAATAGCTGTAGGACAAGTAGAAACAGCAGCACACCCATTTGTTACCCATTGCTTTGCTACAATAGCATACTTTTGTGTTGATTAGGGAACTGCGTGTGTTCTCAGCTGAGGTTGCCAGCAGTATGTCTGCTTACAGATATGTTCCCGCATTAATCACTAAGCACAAGGAACTTGAGCACATGTATTTCCATGGTCCTGTAGTTATTGCTACAGAACCATATATTGGTAGAGAATATACAGTGCTGGTTAAGCTGGTTAAGCTAATAGCATATACAAATAATATGCCAGATTCTGTTTGCATCTTCTGGTGATACATGTCAGTGAAGTCTCATAGTAGTTGGGCAAAGCGAAACTATGCTAATTTTACATTCCAGGCAATGTAATTTAAATTTTAAATTTTGTGTGTTTTTTTTCTGAGAAGGTAAAATTAGGAGGAAATTCAGGTTGTATTCCTGGACAGATCACTGTGAATCAAGCAGAGACTACAGTGAGCCTTTCTCTGTATATTTGACCTGTGGAACTCAACCTATGTAGTGAGAAAGTTAATCCATGGAGATAAATAACGCTGAGGTAAACTTGATTTTAACCTGGAATACGGTCAGATTTGTAGTACAACTGATCTTACCTGTAACTTCTGCCACAAAGGGTACTTTCTGCTCACTACCAGCTTTTGTTCCAGATCACTACAGACACTGGAGATTCATCTGCCCATGAAATCTTTATTTTTAAGAAAAGAAATTGAAATATAAGTGTTTTGGGGTTTTTTTTAGTCTCTTTTTTAATGTTCTTTTTGACCTTGGTAATTAAAACTTGTTTTGTTTCAATACGGTATTTTTTTGATTCTGTGAAGTTTCCCAAACATTTTGAAGGAATTTGTCAGGCCCTTGTTAATGACATCAAACACACTATTTCTAATGTGCAACATTTTCAGATGTTACCAACTCAACTCAGAGATGTGAAGCTGTACAATTTGTCATCAATAGTTACATAGCCAGTTGATATCAGTATAAAATATAGCTCATTTTAACCAGTGATTGCAAAATATTATTGTTTGTATATATAAAACAAAATGTTTAATCTGTGTTTAAAATTGAAATATTATTTATTTTAGATCTCTGTTTGTTGAAAATCTTTAATAGGTTGCTTGCTTTGAATTGGACAAGTGATGAAAATCATAAACTGTATTTTGAAATATATTCAATACAATACTTAAATAATAGTTAAAATATTACATCTGTACTACATTTTCAGAATATTTTGAATACCTTTTAGTTTATGTTTAGGTGGGATTTTCCATATCTGTAAAAAAAAAGCACCCCACTACTTATTGTAAGTATTACATAGTAATACTTGCTACAGGAATGAGGCCTGCTTACAAATGCTCAGATAAAATAACATTTTGATTGCACTTACCCAGCTTTAACTCATCAGAAGTTTATGGTATGTCCTTGGAAAAAAACAGAAGTTCAGATAATTGTCTTGAGGGGCCATAGCTGCCTGAAAGATGTGAATTGCATCTGCCCTTGCAGTTCTCCTACCCTGCAGATAGGGAATGGGTGAATTGCTCAGAGGAACTGTTAACAGCTTTACACTCTTGTATCACATCTAGGGCAAAAGGCCAGAAGATGAAGACCAACATGGTAGCAGAATTACTGCCTTCAAATATGGAGAAATAGAGCTTAGCCTGAGGCTTTTTGATTAGGAAAACCGTTGTTGATTCATAATCACTCTCTGAATTAGGAAGCAATAAATTACTGAAAAAACATCCTATTGTGCACAGTAAAGGAAGAACACATCTGAAGTCTAGAGTAATCCACCACTGCACAGGAGACTGAAGCTAAACGTAAAAGCCAGGCAGCAGAAGGACTTGGGTATCTTGAGTGTATGAATCCTTCTTTGTTGTTTCTGGCTCAAAGTTTGCTTCCTGAGGTATTCCTTGCGATAAGACTCTAGGAGATGAGAGGTGGGTGTTGCTGTATGGCAATCAACATCACTATCTGGACAATTTTACATTTGAAAGCATTTCTTTGAAGCTGTTTGCCTTCGGAAGGGAGTGCTCAGGACTGTTTACTGGACTGTTTACGGGACTGTTTACTGGTGGAAGATCTGTCCTGTGACCAGATAACTCCTGTCTGCTATGGGAGACCGTGGGGTGATACCATTGTATCCTGTGAAGACAAGATACAAGTTGGCGCCTCCATACTCCCTGTTATCTGCTGGCAAGGCCTGGAAGATGGAACAAAGGAGTTCCTGCTGAGATCCAAAAGCCAGAAGCTGTCACTCCAAAAAGAGCTGACTCAACCACTTTGGACTTATAAATACTGCCATTGGAAATCATCACGTTGTGTGGTGTTCGGTGTTCGGTGTTCAGTGTTTGGATCGTCACCTTCATCATCAACGGAACAACGCCCGATGACCCACCTCTACTGAAGACTGAACTACAAACCTCGCTGGACCCTTGGTGGTGACTATCTCCCTTTTGCTTCCTATAAAGACTCCTTGCTTCTATTTCCTATCTTTCCTATCGCCCGCCTTCCCTTCCCCATCACCCTAATTCGTAATAGTGTCCGCCTTCCCCTTCCCCATCTCCCTGACTAAGATTTGCAATAAACTGGTTGGACCAACATTTGAACCGTTGTTTCTTAATCTCACGTCGGGTATACATACATTAAAAGAACCTCATCTCCCTCCTATAAATTGGAGCGAGACATTGAGTCCCTGCTGCTGGCTACAGTGAGACCATTTACGTGTGATTTGCAGAAATATGTATGATTCTCAGTGTTTCACAGGACTGAAATTTTAGAATAGAAAACAGTATATTTCTTTTATACACAACCTGCTAAGTAAACTAATCTTGGATTTTATGGCACTCAATGATCTGGTTCTTTTCTGATGTCTACCTGACCTTGAATTCACTTGTGACAATATTTCAGTATCTTCTTCTGACTTAATCTGTAAAGATAAGACTCATCTGAACCTTGTGAAGTTCAATAAGTAGAAGTGCAAAATACTGTACCTGGAGAAGAGCAACACTAGGCACTGGTACATGACAAGGGTCACCCAGCTGTAAAGCAGCTTTGCAGAAAAGGACCAGTGGGACCTAGTGAACATGAAGTTATACATGAGTCAGCAGTGTGCCCTTGCCACAGAGAAGGCCTATGGCATTCTGTGCTACATCAAGCTCATTTTGCTATCAAGTTTAGATAAGTGATCCCTGTACTTTGCTTAGCTCTGGTGAGGCCAGGCCTAGAGTGATGTGTCCAGTTCTGGGCTTCCCAATACAACAGAGGCATGGAGCTACAGGAGAGAATCCAGCAACTGTTCACAGAGATGATGAAGGAATTGGAGCATCTCTATTATAAGGAAAGCCCAAGAGAGCTTGGATTCTTCAGCCTGGAGAAGAAGAGATACAGGGGAATTCATCAATGTCTATAAGTACCTGAAGGAAGGGTGCAAAGTAAACAGAGAGAGGCTTTTTTTTTTTCAGTGATGCCCAGTGACAGGACAAGGTATGACAGGCACAAACTGGAAAACAGGAAGTTCTGTCTGAATATCAGGATACACTTCTTTACTATACGGGTGATTGAGTACTGGCACAGGTTTCCTAGAGAATTTTTGGCATCTCCCTTCTTGGAGATATTCAAGAGCTGTCTGAACATCATCCTTAGGCATACACATTTTAAGATATTCTTGAAACATGTTGTTGTATTTTTTTCTTTATAGCTATCATAGAAAATGTTGTACTCTGCAATCTTCTATTTCCCTTTACTGTACATATGTTCTGAAACAAATAGCTAGGTTAACAATTTTTCTTCATCTTTTAAATCTAGTGTTCTACTCTGCTGCCTAAATTACCTGTCTCACTGCACTCACTAGTGACAGAAAGTTCAGTACTTAAATTTGCCAGTCTGTGAAGCAGAGATGTAAATTACCTAGTTCTTACTGTCTGCATTGAGAGATCTAACAAAAGTAGCCTAGTTATACCAATCCTGCTCATCTCTCAGCTGCAGTAAAGCCCACTTACACATTATGTGAAGGCCAGATTGAAAAGACGCAGTTTTCCCAAAAGACATTATTGATGACTAAGCAAAAAAATCCACTATTTTACAAATGTTCAGTCACTGTTAAGGAACATGATGTAGAATTAACTTCCTTGCAGTTGCAATATCTTTGAACTTATCTCAAATATTTTGCTGCGTTCTGTTGCAAGAATGCCTGTTTGTATAATATCCCCCCTTTGGGGTAAAGAATCCTTATACACGCACAAAGTTTATCTACTCAAAATTATACTGAATATTAAAAATAATTAAGTGTTATAATTTCTTTGCAATTTTTTTCAGATAGAAGAAAAATATAAATTGTCTATATGAACTGTGTAGCATTCCACAACCTGAAATTCAGAAAGAATAGTTTGAGGATAAGTTTTGCTGCTAAATTCTACATCTTCAAATCAAAGAGACATGAGAAGAAAAAAAATATGTGTAAACAAAACTGAATCAAATAATCCAACAACCTATAAAGACCTTAATAAGTAGAAAATTTGCAAATAGAGTATAATGAAAGCGTCTCATGTTAACACAAAGTAATGCAAATATTGTATGGACTTTTCTTTAGTTTTCAGCTTAACACTTTTGTTGCTTGTTATATTGAACATTTATTACATTCTGCCATGTAGTTTCTATAATCTTTTCTTTTTTCCTTTGTTTTTCTTAAATTGCTAGTTGACATTTAATAGATACGTTTTGCTAATTTGTGGAAAAAAAGTTCTTCAGGGACTGTTAAGCATGGAGGCTACCAGGACACATTTGTAAAGGAACTCAATCTAGCAGATGAACAAGAAATACAGACTGGCTCGTAATCAGATGGCTCAGGACTAGACATCTCTTAAGTAGACATATCTATACTGACTTTTTCCAGTCTCAGCTCTCTTCAAAGATCCAGTCAGTGCACTACACTGGCTTCAGGACATCTCCAGAATAACTATCAGTGTTTAGACAATAGTGTTTTACCCTTCCCCAGCCCCCTGTGTTCAAGTGGCAGAAACAAAGTCTGTGTGAGGGCTGTGTTGTCTGTATACAGCCGTGTTGGGAGTATGGGCTGGGGACATGGCATGACCTAAGACAGGGTTGTGTGAGGACAGTGCAATGACTGAGACAGTGAGATGATAGGATTTTAGAGGGAGGAAGAGCTGATGTTAATTGTCTATAATGACTGTTGTGGTTTAAACTGGCAGGCAGCTAAGCACTACACAGCCTTCCACTCACTCCTCCACCTCCCAGTGGGATGGGGGGAAGAAACAGAAAAATAAGAAAGAAGTAGAATTTGTAGGTTGAGATAAAAACCGTTTACTAAGACAAAAAAGGAAGAGAGAAATAATACAAATGATAGTCTTATATACATATATATTTACAAAAAAGGTGATGCACAAAGCAATTGCACATCACCTGCTGATCAGTGTCAAAATCCCATCAGTTTTATAATTTTTTTCACATCATGTCATATGATATGTAATATCCCTTTGGCCAGTCTGGATCATCTGTCCTAGTTCTGTGCCGTCCCAGCAACTTGTGCCCCCACCAACCCCCTCACTGGCAGGGCAGTACAAGAGGTGATATGAATCTATTTAAATGGATCAAATCATTGGAGAGGATTGTGAAAAAAAAGGAAAACAGTGAACAAAAAGAGACCTGTAGGGTAACTTGCATAGCTACTCTATATCTCAGAAACATTTCAGGGCTTAGATATCGCCTACATCAAATTACATACACTTGAAAGTAATGATGCCATTAATCCTTCCTTTCTTCTTGGCTATGTAGGATATTTGTTAGAAGTATTACATTTTTTAATAGATTGATTAGTTGCTGTTTGCAAGAGGCACTCCTTGACCACTATGCAGTTCTTTTAACTTTCTAATTGTATGTGTATAATTAAATCTATAGAATTCCTCTATAATTCACAATAGTTATTGTACTTTTGCCTCAGTTGTAGCTGTATTTGTTTTGCACTGAATAAAGGTTTGTTTTTGCTTCCTTTCCAACCTTGAATTTTAAATCACACTTTGAGCCTGAAACTATTTTAATTTGGGGAATTATTTCTTTAGGAGACAATTGTTTCTTCCCTTGCAATTGACCTCAGCTGAAAGAGGAATGAGTTGAAAAAGTCCTTCCTTGCAATTATCACTGCATTTGTAAATTGTTAACAGACATAAAGCAACCAACTCTCAGTGAAAATAATAATCATAATAAAAATCAGCTTGGATATATTCTTTGTTTCTCAGACCAGATGATTTTTCTCATCACTTTTGTTTTACACGAATCAGAACACGTTCATATTTTTCACAGGATCTTGAGAGCAATAGTACACATTCCCTCTTTCATGTTAAACTAGTGATAGCTTTCTCTGGGTGTGGTTGAATCTAGGAATAGAAAGTACTAGCTGTAAGTATATTCTGCCTCATTTCCTGCTTCTTTTGAAAACTAAAGCTAAACTACTTGCTAAAAGTGTAATAAGTATAAAGACTTTCTGAGTTTTGTCTGTTAAGAATAGACTTTCTTTTCCAAACATTTTCTTTTCTAAGTCAGTGTTAAAGAACAACAGAAAGGTCATAAGTAGTCAAAGGTCTACTAGGCACTATCGTAAAATAGCTGTTCTTTACTAAAGGAGGAGACATAGCCTAATAGAACTCATCTGAGTATTGAAGCTGACAAACTACATAATCATCATCTGTCTTTTTAAGTCATAATGAATGCTGAAGGTTTTTCACAAAATTGACTTCCCACAAGAATGTTTCAGTAGCAGAGTAAGGAGGAAGAATGGAAGAACAGGTTTTGGACCACTTCTTCTAATTAAGCAATGCAAAGCTAACTCACATTAAAGGTGAACAAACTAGCTACTAGGCATTTGTGTGCTTTTCTGATTTTTTTTTTTTATTTTTTTTTTTTAATTTTTAAAGGAATGAAATATTAAGAAATTCTGTGTTTAAATTTGGTTATCTTCCTGAAAGATTGTGGTTTAAAAATATGAACAACAGACTTTATTTTCTATTGTTCTCTGGCTCATATTCACACTGAGATTATTGCAAAATAATAAATCTGCTGTGATTATTAAATCCAGTGAAACAANTTTTTTTTTGTTTATCATTATATATATGCACTTCTGTGTGAGATTTACACAAAATGAATCTAAATTTAATATTAGGTATTTAATTGAATGAGACATGGGAAGAATTGTACAAATTAACTAAGTTAACTAAGTTAAGTTTTTCTCTTGCTTGCAGCCTGGGAGACTGGAAACTACTGCAGATTGCTCAATTCTAAATCAGAGGAATTTCTGAAAATTCACAGTTGAGTACGTGATGCCAGAAACTTATTTAACAAGAATTCTTCTTATTAAAAAGTAGAGCAATTTCTCACCTTACTTTACCATATTATTATTATTATTACCACTATTATTATTATTATTTCTTTAGTTTCAGAAAGCTGCAAATAATGTTTGTTGCCCATGTTGTTATGCATCAACAATTGCCAGAGTCAGGATGATATTTTTTAATGACTCACAAGTTTCTTGCAGAACATACTCCAAAGTTCCTAACTGTGCAAGATTTTACATAGCGGTGATTAATACTCTTATATTAATTTTCAGAATCACAGAATCATAGAATTCCATGGGCTGGAAGGGACCTCAAGAGAACTCTGAATCCAACACCTACAGATTCCAACACCTGCAGATTCCCTACAATTGCTCACACACGTAGGCATCCAGATGGATCTTGAATATCTTCATAGCAGGAGACTCCACAACCTCTCTGGGCAACCTGTCACCCTTTACTGTAGAGAACTTCTTCCATATGTTTGTATGGAACTTCCTCTGTTCAAGTTTCAGGCCATTACTCCTTATCCTATCACTACACACCACCGAGAAGAGCCTGGCCTCGTCCATTTGCCTCCCACCTCCCTTTGGATATTTATAAACATTGATCAGATCCTCTCCCAGTCCTCTTTTCCCCAGGCTGAACAGACCCAGCTCACTCAGCCTTTCCTCATACAAGAGATGCTCCAGGCCCTTAATCATCTTTGCAGCCTTCCACTGGACTCCTTCAAGGAAATCCCTGCCTTTTTTGAACTGGAGAGCCCAGAACAGGACACAGCAGTCTAAATGTGTCAAATGCAGAGTTGAGGGGGAGGATCACCTCCCTCAATCTGCTGGATTCTCTCTTTTTAATGCATCCCTTAATTATATTTGTGTACTACTAAGGGAATACCACATCAGAAGATTTTTAGGATCATAGAGTTTGAATAGGTTTACTAGACATTAGCAGAAATAATAAAGATATTTTCTACTTGCTAGGAAACATTTTTAATGCCTTTTTTTTTTTTTTAACAGAGATGCAAAATGTATTTGTGTCATCTCTGTATGGAAATAAAAATAATAGATGAAGTGGAAAATGGAAATAAAGATGAAGTGATTGGAAGTAACCAATACCTTGGTTTGCCCATGGCTTGCACCAGGGGCAAATCATGCCTGACAAACTTGGTGACCTTTTATGATGAAATTACAGCATCACTGGATAAAGGAAAAGAAACTGATGTCATCTAGCCAGACTTGTGCAAAGCATTTGTCACTGTTCTGCATGATGTCCTGGACACTAAATTGGAGAAAAATAGATTTGATGGATGTATTACTCTCTGTATAAGGAAGTGGAAGAGAGAATTGAGGTCAATGGCTCACTGCCCAAATGGAGACTGGTGATGAGTGGCATTCCTCGGGGATCAGTGCTAGGACCAGTGCTATTTAATACCTTCGTAGGCTACATGGATAGTGGGATTGGGTGCACCCTTAGCAAGTTTGCAGATGACACCAAGGCTAGTAGTGCAGTTGACACGCTAGAGGGAAGGGATGCCATTCAGAAGGACCTGGACAGGCTTGAGAGATGGGCCCATGCCAACCTCGTGACGTTCAACAAGACCAAGTGCAAGGTTCTACACCTGGATTGGGGTAATCCCAAGCATAGATAGATGCTGGGAGGAGAAGAGCTTGAGAGCAGCCCTGAGGAGGAGGATTTGGGAGTGTCGGTTAATGAAAGACTCAATATGAGCTGGCAATGTACACTTGCAGCCCAGAAGGCCAACCATATCCTGGATTGCATCAAGAGAAGCGTGACCAGCATGCTGAGGGAGGTGATTCTGCCCCTCTACTCCACTCTCTTGAGACCCCATCTGGAGTACTGCATCCAGTTCTGTGGCCCCCAACACGAGAAGGACATTGAGCAGTTGAACTGCGTTCAGAAGATGGCCACAAAGATGGCCACCTTCGCTATGAGGACAGGCTGAGAGAGTTGGGGCTCTTCAGCCTGGAGAAGAGAAGGCTTTGGGGCGTCCTTATAGTGGACTTCCAGTACTTGAAGGGGGTTACACAAAAGCTGAGGAGAGACTTTTTAGAAGGGCAGAAGTGATAGGATGAGGGGAAATGGCTTCAAACTGGAAAAGGGTAGATTTAGACTAGATATTGGAAAGACATTCTTTACTGTGAGGGTGGTGAGACACTGGAACAGGTTGCCCAGCAAGGTTGTGGATGCCCCCTCAATGGAGGTGTTCAAGGCCAGGGTGTATGGGACTTTGAGAAACCTGGTCTAGAGGGAAGTGTCCTTGCCTATAGCAAGAGGACTAGATGATCTTAAAGGTCCTTTCCAACCCAAACCATTCTCTGATTCTATGATTCTATGAAATACTTACAAAAGTAAATTATTTTAATTAAAATAATAAATGTAATAATCAGACATCCTGCAAAAATATTATTAATCAGTCTCTACATTAACAAAAACTTGATGTGTTCTTAAGAGAGCCCACAAGATGATAACCCTACCTACAAACTCATTTGGGTTTCCTTATAATGCTGTCTGATTTTTCATCATCCAATACAGAAGAGTTTCCTTGCAGTGGAATTATGTATCTACATGTAAACAATAAAATAACTTTCCATTACACCATTGATCTGGTGTAGACATTGCTATTTTCAGTCATTGGATGGACAGATGGAACAAAATATGTGACTCAATTATGTATTTCTTTGTTATAACATAGAGAAATTGCTATGTATTTTACTTCATATTTAGTATGAAGATTTCAGTTATAACTACATCATCATGTTTGGTATTTTTTCATTGAAAAAAATCATCAAATTCTGAAATAGAAAACATACCACTTGAATTATAAAAAATAAAATATGCATATAAAAATATATATGTATACCAAATGTCTTTGATATCTGTAGAATCTGTATATTTTGTTTTTATAACATTATGAAACACAGTCCAAAGCAGAGATCCACATGTGAATAAGCCAACAGATGGTAAGAATCCTCTAAGGCAGTCTGTAAGCCAGAGTATAAATACTACTGCAGAAAAAAATAATCACAAGAGGAAACTAAAGCCTGCAGATGATGTATCATCAAGTAAAATAATGTAAAAATTCTGGACAGTCAGTTTGGGTGATCTGGTGAAGCTCACACGGTCTGAAGTTATTGTCAAGCTGACTTTTCTGAAAAAAAAAAAAAAAAAAAAAGAGGAAAAAAGGTTTCTTAATTTTAGTGACTGTGATATATTTGTGGGAAATGGGGAAATGGTGTATGACTGGAGAGTTATCATGTTTGTCTTAACTATGTAAGAGGATTATGTGAAGCCCCGAACATTTTTGAAAAATATTCTGTGTTTGCTCTGAAATAGAAGCTGTCTAAATACAAGCATGGGTATCGACTGCAAGACTCATACCAAAGTGAGGGCACAGTTTTCTGCCAGAAACCATCCTGGGTAGTATTAATAAAAGATTAACTCACTCATTACTGCTTTGTGCTTCTTGGCTTCCAGCCTGAAACTGGGAACATAATCAGACCTTCCAGTTGATAGCCTAGCTCACTAACAGTAGCTCCTATCTTCTAGAAAGATAATTTTCTGCTCACTATACTCTTATGATCAATGATCCATACATGGTATCCTAGAAGTCAAACTGCAGGGTCAACTGTTTTTTCTAAAGTAACTGAAATAGACCTGGAAAGCTGTGTTTTTGGAATTCGTAAGACCCTTCGTGTCTTTTAAAGAAGTGTACCAAACTTCTAACAGGAAAAATAAAGAATGTGCCCTGATATTCTTCTCCAAGACTCTCCTTGAATTGCACCTTGGACTCCAAGACCACAAGTTATATACATTTGGAGATGCTCAATATTTGCATTGCATGTACCACACCATTCTGTTCTCCCACATTTCTTGCAAATTTGAAGTGAAATGAATCAGGGACTAAAATTTGGTACTCCATAAGCAGCCATCACTTTGTTGCTCTTCAGCCCTTCTGTTTATCTGTTGGCATGACTGCAGGTTACTCGGCAAGGGAGACTTTTCCCTTCCATTTCTCAGTAGCCCAAATTACATTTTTCAGTGCTAAAGACGTAGCAAAATATTGTTAGTATAGCTACATGGAAATATGTTTTGAAAAGCACTGTTGCATTAGAAACATCTATCCCCACCTTTACAACAACTTCAGCCCAAAGTTTGTTCATTCATTTCTGAGGACTAGTGAAGGAGAAGAGTACCAGTGCATGCTTAGACCTCTTCAGTGTGGTCCCACTCACATACAGACTAGTGCAAGTCAACCTTTAGTAGGATTCTATCAATTCAAGCAAAGTAATGTTCTTATTTTTCCAATTTATAGCATTCCTTTGCAGTTCTCTGATTAGCTACTATCTCTACAATTTCTCTACAGCCAGCCATATGACAACTATTCACAGTCTACCACTGAGGTAGCCTTTTTCTAGGCAAAATAAAAATCCATTAAAAACATTTCATTTGATCTAAGGAAATGTGTTATTATATTTTTCCTTTGTATATTTTATGTATTCAAAAAGATTTGCAGGAAATGTAGAGCACCTCAGTGAAATAAAAAAAGGAGATACAAGAAGAAAATTAATAGTTAGTATGAAAAAATCATGCTGCTCTAACAGAAACAGAGCAAAAAAACTAAACACAAAGAGCACTGGAGAGAGGTCTGAAGAGCTGTCAGTAACAAAATCAATTAATGAACCACAGCAGAGAGGCACCATTGAAAGAGACTTAGATAATTTCAGTCTGGAAGAAGAGATTGGTTTTCTGAAGGGAAAGATGGTTTCTTTGTTCATATTCACTACTGCAAGATATTTTCTTACATACTGGAATATTTATTAGCAATTTAATTGATCTCCAAATTTGTAAACTGTTTTGAAGAATAATAAAAGGAAAGTGAGTCTATTTTAAAAAAAATCAAACAACAAAACCAAAGCCAATGAACCAAAACCAAACAACTCAACAAACAAAAACCAATCAGCAATGATCTTATTACAAAAGCAGACATTAATGTTTTCTAACTGACTTACTCACTGTGTCACCTGGAAGTAGAGGAGTACATAATATAATGTGGTTACTTTTAAATTGTATTTACTGTTATCTAAGTATAATAACGTTTATCTGATTTTTTTTTTTTGTTCCAGTTTAGTAACACAATAACCTAAAAATGAACAACTTCCTCCCAGATCCCCAAGTAATTATAATAACAATTTATTTACAAAATCTCTTAAGTGGCTGTAAGTACAACTATGTTATAAAGTGAAGATACAAAATACATTGTTACTGTACAAGATTTATTTACATCTGTAGACTTGGGATAAAAACAGAATTTAACAGCCAGAAAGAAAAAAATGCTTGTGATATTTCTTTATGTTTAACTCAACAACAAAAATGTAGACTGTTAATTGCAGATCAAATGTGTGTATATGTTATCATCTAATTATATTCTACATTTCTTTAGATAAGAGGTATATATTCATACACACCTGTATATATACATAACCACATGCATACATACATATGTATTTATATATATATATGTACATATCTTTACAGGTATATGCTTCTTACAGAAGGGTTTATACAGACAGTGGCTGAAAACAGAGCATACAGAATAGAGCAACTTTTTCATTAAATTAACTTGTATCTTTATATTTGGAAATGTTAATATTCAGAAAATCAATTATAGAATATAAATTAGCTGAGCACAACAGTAGATTCAGATTGTATCTTACTCTTATAGGTTTCAGGACCTCAGTCATCAACTTTTTCAAATCAATGTCGAAGCTCACGTTACATTCAATATTGTAAAGCCAGAGCTTTAAACAGGGAGAAAAAAATGTTTCACCGTGAATTATAAGAAAGCATCAGAAAAATATGACAACTAAGTATTACACAATAGGTAAAAAATAATGGTTAGGTAGTCAAGAAGGGAAAAAATAATTAACTGGAATTGAATTTAGTTATCATTTACTTCTAGTAATACCAGATATGATCAGTAGTCACACTTGAAATTCTGTAATTTATTTATTTAGAATATTTAATCTCACGGTAGTATTATTTTATATGAAGAAAAAAGAATATGTATATACATACTTTACAGACACATATGTAAAAAGTAAACAGAAGCATTTGAAATAGCTGTTAACTCTAGCTATCCTGAGGAGATGTAGCATGCATCACAATGTCAAATCTTGATCTCTTTGCAAGAAACAGTAAGGGAGAATTGAAAGCGATTAGATTAAGAGATTTTCTATAACAGTGAGGGAAAATTCTCTGATGTCAGAGAAAGGATTCCCAAATAGCTAGAGTGAAAGAACTGAACTCTCTTTTATGACTATGCATTTTGTTTGTTTTTCCACTGAATTTCCAGTGGATTATAGTGCTGCAGTTGGCTAGATGACTGGGGCAAGAATTTTTGTCATACAACAAATTGTCAAAAATCCCAAACTCAAATATTTTAGATTAATATTACAAAAATTTTAGGATTTTTAGTACAAAAAACAACTATTAACAATAGATTTATGAAAATGGAGTTTACTTTATTTGCCTCTCCAATATATATGTATAACACTGTTTTTTTGTTTGTTTGTTTGTTTTTTTGTGCATTGGGTTGCTCCCATGTCTGGTTATTTAAGAGCTATGAAAGTTGATTTGGAGCCATATAAAAATGTAAGATTATCATCTGTTCCAATTTTTTGTACACCCAGATATATTTAAACATTATCAGTTAAAAGATAATAAAAATATTTAAGTGTACTTGCAGGTTATTGAAAATAATGTTTAATTATAAATTTAATACTGCATATGAATAAAAATATCTACAGAAACTTAAAATGACTTAATGCTAATATCAAAGTAGTTTTATCTAAATTTTATCTGTAATTTATTTATTCGGGAAGTTAACTTTTCCCTGTATTGTCTCAAGTGTATGCTCTCAATAGAAAAGAATTCTGGATATTGCATATTTTTCAATATTTGGAACGTCCTTGTATTTTAAAACTGATTCTTTATGTAAATGACAAGTGTCAGAGAGACCAGAGCTGCAATGTCCAAGTCTCAAGAGGACTCATTAAATCGATGAATAAATCGTGTCCTTGATGCTCATGCATCAGTATCATTCTGTCAGAATCCCTGGAAGTCCATTCCTCTTCATAGTGTATCCAGGCAGTTAGGCTGCGTAGGGAGCATGCAGGGGCAGTAAAAAGGAAGAAATGTGTCTTAGAACTTAATGGATAAGCTTTCATTACAAGCAATGCACTGTTAGTGATAGCACTGAAATCAACTTGACTTCTCTATTGTACATAATTATTTCCAGGGTTTAATAACTTTTTTATCTGAAGTGCCTTAGGAATGAAACTCACAAATGATAATCAGAGTTATATNTTATTTTATTCTTTCTAAGGTAAGTAGTGGAACTTGTTGGCTTATAGAAAACTCAAGTTGATTGGACAGCTATTCATAGGTCCCTAACTGCACTAAAATCATTAGAATTCAGTTGCCTGAATAATACTGAAGATTTGAGCCTGACTTTAAGGTTTCTATTTTAAAATAAATAAGTTGTTTGAACCTGGTCTACAAGAAGATCTAATTTGTCTGCTACTGAAGGTTTTTTTTTTGTTTATCATTATATATATGCACTTCTGTGTGAGATTTACACAAAATGAATCTAAATTTAATATTAGGTATTTAATTGAATGAGACATGGGAAGAATTGTACAAATTAACTAAGTTAACTAAGTTAAGTTTTTCTCTTGCTTGCAGCCTGGGAGACTGGAAACTACTGCAGATTGCTCAATTCTAAATCAGAGGAATTTCTGAAAATTCACAGTTGAGTACGTGATGCCAGAAACTTATTTAACAAGAATTCTTCTTATTAAAAAGTAGAGCAATTTCTCACCTTACTTTACCATATTATTATTATTATTACCACTATTATTATTATTATTTCTTTAGTTTCAGAAAGCTGCAAATAATGTTTGTTGCCCATGTTGTTATGCATCAACAATTGCCAGAGTCAGGATGATATTTTTTAATGACTCACAAGTTTCTTGCAGAACATACTCCAAAGTTCCTAACTGTGCAAGATTTTACATAGCGGTGATTAATACTCTTATATTAATTTTCAGAATCACAGAATCATAGAATTCCATGGGCTGGAAGGGACCTCAAGAGAACTCTGAATCCTACACCTACAGATTCCAACACCTGCAGATTCCCTACAATTGCTCACACACGTAGGCATCCAGATGGATCTTGAATATCTTCATAGCAGGAGACTCCACAACCTCTCTGGGCAACCTGTCACCCTTTACTGTAGAGAACTTCTTCCATATGTTTGTATGGAACTTCCTCTGTTCAAGTTTCAGGCCATTACTCCTTATCCTATCACTACACACCACCGAGAAGAGCCTGGCCTCGTCCATTTGCCTCCCACCTCCCTTTGGATATTTATAAACATTGATCAGATCCTCTCCCAGTCCTCTTTTCCCCAGGCTGAACAGACCCAGCTCACTCAGCCTTTCCTCATACAAGAGATGCTCCAGGCCCTTAATCATCTTTGCAGCCTTCCACTGGACTCCTTCAAGGAAATCCCTGCCTTTTTTGAACTGGAGAGCCCAGAACAGGACACAGCAGTCTAAATGTGTCAAATGCAGAGTTGAGGGGGAGGATCACCTCCCTCAATCTGCTGGATTCTCTCTTTTTAATGCATCCCTTAATTATATTTGTGTACTACTAAGGGAATACCACATCAGAAGATTTTTAGGATCATAGAGTTTGAATAGGTTTACTAGACATTAGCAGAAATAATAAAGATATTTTCTACTTGCTAGGAAACATTTTTAATGCCTTTTTNTCTTTCCCCAAAAGCCTCTTGGTAAACCTCTGGTAACTGCTAAGTTCATCTGATGGTCATATTCTTCTTTAACCAGTTTGGGGCAGATGCCCATTCAAGCAGTTTGGTATGCTTGACACATAGACTCATAATGAGTTTTGTTATGCAGAACTTTTGCCAGGGGTGAGACATTAAAATAGACACCAATATGTATAAACAAATATATGTAAATGAGCCTATGTACATGTACGTTTTTGCAGAGAAAATTTTTTACTTATTATTATATATACACAGATTAGTGTATGACATTTTTTTTTTTATAAACCATCTTTCTGTCTTTCCTCAATACATTTTTTTTTCTTTTTTAACCTTCTATTTACACCTCCTCTCTAGACTTTCTCCTCACAATTTTAACTAAGCCGTTGGCATTTTCTCTTGTTAGGCTTAGAGTGAAATTGGTTTGATTTAATTATTGCAATAAATTATCAAAGCACTGCCATTTAAACCAAAGAATGATGTTAATATGTCAAAATAGTCAAACAGCATACATGCAAATCAAGGAAAACACTGGTGTGATGATGTGTAAAAACTGATAAAAATAGTATCATTAGAAGTCAACGGAGGGGAAGGTTTCATAAAGTTTGTGAGCGATTCATGATGTGATAAACATGTCTCCAAGAAACAATTCTGATTCCCATTTTAGCCTTCAATATTTCAGAAGTTTCAGCAAGGTGGTGTAAACAATTTGCAGGTGCAATCTCTGATCCACTGCTGCATTTCTGAACCATACAATATCCCTATTATTTTTCTTCTGTTTCTCCCAGTGTCTTGACACTGTTTCTTGATTTTAACATGATGGTATAATTAATTTATTTCTCCTGCTGTCTCATCCTCCCCACTGTCTGTATTATATTAATTAAATATACAAAGCAAATATTCCTTCTCTAAAAAGAATGATGATTTACCTGCACTTTCAGAACCATTAACTTCCATGACTTAAATTCTTTGTCCTTTGATCTTTTGCTTTCCATGGGATTCTATGTTGTGTGTTCACTGACTCAGGAAATATGCCTAGAGACTGGTGAAATGCTCATACACAAGGATTTGTCCTCTTTTAAGTAGTGGAGATACACAGAAATCCACCATCCCCACAAATACAGAATACCTGAAAATAAATGGTTCCATTGTATGCATGGGAAGAGGTATAATTTTGGGTTCTAAATTTCCCTGTGAAATTTAGAAAGAAATATGACACCACACATAAAATTATTCTGTGGTATCACGTACAAACCAGACCCACTTGGCTACTTCTACTCTAACTTTGATTTTAAGAGGTATAGAAAAATCTGATTCATTCTGACTATCACTGAGTCTAGCAGTTCTGTCACACTTGCAAGGGATCTTGCATGCAGTAATTATTCTTATAATGTGTGGGGCATTCTAATGTAGTTGTTTTTCCTGTTTTGAAACCTGGATTAGGAAGAGGATATAAGAAAGTTATTACAAGAAAAATTTAATAGAAATAAGTTGTAAGTGACCAAACAATAAATAAGAAAAGGCAGTTTTAAAAATAGAGTTTTAAAATGAAAAGAATAAAATGTGGCTCTGGGCAGCCTGGTCTAGCGGTTGGCAACACTGCCCATGGCAGAGAGATTGAAACTAGATGATCTTTGAGGTCCTTTTCAACCCAAGCCATACTATGACTCTATGATTCCATGAAAATGGAATAAAAATTAGTGAATGAAATCAAAAATTGAGAAGTAAATTAAATTAGAGAAATTAAAAAGATTTGCTAACATTGTCCGAATTTGAATTTTGCAAAACCAATAAAAATAAATCGTCAAGTATAATTTGTCATCACATATTTTTTCCTCTAGAAGTCTGAGAATTTTGTAGCAACTCACTTTGATTTCTATTAAATATAGCTGAAGATAAGTAGGAGTTAATTACTCTAATTTTGAAAATAAGAAAGTCTAGAAGAATTTGATATGATACACAAAAGAATTGAAATAAACAGTTTTATCTAAATTCCTTCAAATCTCATAAAAGAACTGAGAAACTGTTCTGAGTTTCTGTCAGGAGCTTTTAAAAATGCCTTAAAATATCAACTGCAGATTTGTATCTTCAGATAAATTTTTTTCATACAGGAGGAAAGCAAAACAAACAAACAATAAAACAAGAAAAAAACAGAACAATGAAAAACAGATGACCCTAGTGAAACATAACATCTTCAAAACTGCAGACTACTTCCAACTTCTATAGTTCTTTGAACCTTGGAACTCTCACATTAACCTGAGCATGTTTATCGTGTTTGCACAGTTTAAATGCATAAAATAAAATAAAATGAAATAAAATTTCCTTTTTTTTTTAATATCTATTTTTTCTGTATATATTACATAAGGAGCTTTAAGACTATACTTTATTTGAAGAGATATGAGTATTATTCAGATTGTAGTACCTCTAAATATATTCTATTGTACCAAATTAGTGGCTAGAGTCCCTTAAAAATGTAAATATGCAAGAACAGCAACATAAATGGAAGACATCATCCATTCCCTTCCTCTCTAAAACTTAAAGCATAAAAATTTGGTAAATTTTCAAAGGACACAGTATTGCTACTCTCAAAACCTACAGCAGGATGGAGGGTGTGGAAATGGAAGAAAAGGAGGGAAAATATAGCATTATATAGTATAGCACAGTATACAGTATACAGTAGTACAATATTTTTTTATTGTTATAATAATTTTTAAAATAATGAAAATACTTTTTAATGCTACATCATGAAACCATTCAATGAGATATAATACTCATTTCAAAGCATTCTGGACAGCATCATACAGATTTGTTTCTCCTTTTCTGATTGTTCACAGAACTAGTAAGACTAACATTTTACAAATATAAAAATTAATATTTGAAACAAGCAACAACAAACACTATGTAAGAAATCGCTACACTGCATGTAACAAAACAGAGTGATCTCTCAGTTCTTAAAAATAAAAGGACTCTCAAACAAGATAAGAAGTTTTTTAAACAAAAGAATTGCTAGAAAATAAATGTTTTTCAAACAAAAGTTTAGCTGAAAAAAAGTTCTGTATTTCCATATTATTTTTTAGTTTCCTATTACAATCAGCATTTTATCTATTACAAGAAAATCCGTACCTCAGTTTCTGCTGGATTTTGCTCAAAAGCAAAAATCAATTATTTATCAAAAAAAAAAAACCCAACAGATGACATTAATGAAGACTAACTACACCAAGAACATTAAATTCACAGTAGCATACCTGCAGATGGTGCTGTTCTACAATATTTCTGTATAAAATCAGATTAAAATTCATCAGGTGGTTTATTCTTCAATCTTTCTTTATATATTTCTATAAAATATACACAACTTTTACATAAAATGACTGACCATGTGTGAAGTCCAAACTAAATGGAAAAAGTTACATAAAGGATTTTTCCATCCTAAAGATATTTCCCTTTTGTTCCACCTCCTTTTTATTATGTTAACAGTCAGAAAGATATGCCAAATTTATTTCTGTAGAATTTTAGTATTGTTGTTTGTGAGATCAAAATTCATAGTTACTCAGAGACACTATATTTTTAATTGTTTCCATTTAAAATATGTCACAGAGTATATATATTTGTTCACAAATATTCTCTTACAGAATATTACTATATATGAGCTATAGATTAAAGAGTCCCAGGTCTCTCAGCCTTACCTCATAAGGGAGACGCACCAGGCCCTAATCATCTTTGTAGCCCACTACTGGTGCCTTTCCAGTAGTTCCCACTCTTTCTTTAACTGAGGAACACAGAACTGGACACAGTACTGCAAATGTGGCCTCACCAGGGCAGACCTGCTGACCGTGCTCTTTCTAATGCACCTCAGCATACCGTTGGTCTTTATGGACACAAGGGCACACTGCTGGTTCATGGTCCATCGGGACACCTACGTCCTTCTCTGCAGAGTTCCTCTCCAGCAGGTCAGTCCCCAAACTTAGCTGATGTGTGTGGTTATTCCTCCCTTGTCCTACACTTGCCCTTGTTGAATTTAAAAAGGTTCTTCTCCACACAACTCTCCAGACTGTTCAAGTCTCACTGAATGGCAGCACACACTTCTGGTGTTTGAGACACTCCTCTCAGCTTTGTATTATCAGCAAACTTGCTGAGGGTGCACTGCATCACACTGTGCCACTGATGACAACTCTCTGAGCTCTTCCAGTCAGCCATTTCTCACTCCATCTCACCATCCACTCATCTATCGCACACTTTCTAAGTTTATCTACAGGAATGTTATGGGAAACATTGTCAAAAGCCTCACTGAAGGCTCTCCCATTGCTCTCCATCTACCCATCCATCACATGACATCACAGAAGGCTACAAAATTTGTCAAGCATGATTTCCATGTAAATACTTCTTACACTTTTTGAGGTAATATTATCCCTTTTTCATGATGGTGGGGAGGATTTGGTGGGAGGCTATCCCTCTCATAAAACTAGCTAAGACAATGATGGAGGCATTTGGGTAATTCATTAATTTGTTTAAACAGTATTTAATTGCATAACACTTTCTTGAAAAAAAAATATTTTGTTACATACTGAAGATAAATTTGGAAGAAATGAATATGAAATATCTGTCTTGTCATAGAATAACATTTTTTTTTATTACATTTTCAGAATTGTGGCCACCCACAGACATAATATGACAGCCTTCAAATTTATTCTTTTCCACTTCTGTGACACGTATTCCTGACAACAGTAGTTGGTGTACAGTGTGCATAATACACTTTTTGTATTATATAGAGATTGATCTTTAACCCATAATGAAAAATACGCTGGAAACTATTTCCAGGATTTGGTTAGAATTTCCTTGTCATTATTATAAATATCTTCCATCCCTAGAAAGCTGGTGATTACCCCAACTTACTCCTATCCCTTATCTCTCCTGACTTTTCTTCAGTTCTTTTTTTAATTTTAGTTAAAAAACAAACAAACAAACAAACAAATAACAAAAACACAGAAATATTTGCGTAGTTAGATTAGAAATTTAAAACTACAGCCAAGAGTCTAAGCCTGTTCTGTCCCAACTTAGGGGTCAGGTATATGTGGTGTATGAATCTCAATTCTTATCTACTTGTTCCACTCTTTCACTTATTTCATCTCCCCTGAGCAAAAGCAAATGTGTGCTGCAGCTAATTCTGGTTTATATTTGTGTTGTCTAACTTGCCAGCTTTTGTCACGCTATTTAATGAAGGAATTGCTGATGCATTTCACATAGAAGTACACAGAATGGCTGAGGCTCGAGGGAGTCACTGGAGATCATCCAGTCCCATTCCTCTGCTTAACAAGGGTCACAAAGAGCACCCTGTACATGTTTGTATGCAGTGTCTCCAGAGAAGGAGACTCCACAACCTCTCCAGGCAATGTGTTCCAGTGGTGAGTCACCTTCTGATTAAGATGAACTTCTTGTATTCCAGTTTGTGCGCACAGTTTCTCATACTATTACTGGGCTCCACTGAAATTAGAATTTAGAATACAGTAGAGTGAAATGGAATATAATACAAGTAGTTCCATTGGAAAAGACCTAACCAAAATCTGAAGTATATCACCGAGGTCATTATCCAAATGTCTCTTGAACACTGACAGGCATGAGGAATCAACTGCTTTTCTAGGAAGCCTGCTCCAGCATTTGAGCAACCTCATAATAAAGAAAATTTTTGTAATATCCAGTCCGAACCACACGTCACACAGCTTTGTGCGTTCTTTCATTGCTTAACAGGGAGAAGAGCCTGGCACCTCCTTCTGCATTTCCACTCCTCAGAAATCTGCAGAAAGCAATGAGGTCACCTCTCACCCTATTTTTTTTTCCGAAGTAGACAACTCAAGTGACTTCAGCCTCTCCTGGCAGGACATGACATGACTTCCAGCCCTTTTACCAGCTTTGCTGACCTCCTTTAGATACATTCAAGTACCTTAACATCTTTTTTTTTTCTTTTTCTTTTTTTTTTCTTCTTTTTTTTCTTCCCATCTTCTTGAGCCCAGAACTACAAAAAATGTCCAAGGTGAGGCTCAATTAACGCTAAATGTAGTGAGAGAATAATTTCTTTTGACTGGCTGGCTATACTATGTTTAATGCATTGCAAAAATACGTGGTTTGCATTCCTGGCTGCCAGAACACTCTGCTGACTCACACTGAGCCTGCTGTTGACCAGCACCACCAGATCACTTTCTGCTAAGCTGCTCTCTAGCCATTCGTCTACAGTCTAAACTTGTGTCTATCATTGCTCTGTACCAGATGCAGCACCTGCCATTTATCTTTGCTGAATTCATGCCATCTGTCATTGTTCAGTGCTTCAATCTGTCTAGATCCCTCTGCAAGTTCTCTCTTCCCTCTGGAGAGTCAACAGCATCTCAAAGCTTAGTAACATCAGCAGACTTGCTAAGGATGCATGCCTCTCCTGCATCCAGATCACTAATAAAAGTGTTGAATGGGACTAGGCCTAGAATTGAGTGGGAGCACCACTAGTGACCATCTGCCAGACCGATGTAGCCCCATTCACTACAATGCTTTGAGCTCTGTCATTCAGACTGTTTATCACTTCCTGTAGCGTGAACCTTTTGGTTAGTTTGTCAAGAGGGATACAGTAAAGGACAATATCAAAGGTGGATTACATCTACCACCTTCCTTTTATCCACCAAGCACATGATCTTATCATAAAAGTATATCAGTGTACTAAGGCAGAAGTTTCTCTTGGTGAACCTATGTTGACTATGTCTGATGACTATGCTTTGCTCTTTAACTGCCTTTCAGTAATCTCCAGGATAGTATTCTCCATAACTTTTCCAGATATTGAGGTTAGACTAACTGGTATAGCAAAGACAGCATCCGGATAGCTTTCCGGATCTCTTCTCATGCTCTTTTTGTAAACATGTATAACATTGGTTAGCTTTTGGTCAACAGGGATCTTCTCAGACTCCCAAAGTAGAGAAGTGACCAAGTACAATGTTCACTAACTTATTCAGCACTCTAGCATGAATCCTTTCAGATTCCATGGACTTATGAACATTGAGCTGATACAACTGTTGCCTTAGAATTTTGGTAACCAGAGAAGGAAAGTTACTGCCTCCCTAGTCATGGTCTTTCAATTCTGAGGAGTGAACAGTCGAAGATTAATCATTAATATAAAAAAAGGAGGGGAAAAGGGCATTAAATTTATCTGTCTTTTTCTCTAGTTGAGTATTTTCTTTACATCTCATGTTGCTTTTGACATATTTAAAAATCCTCTTTTGTTGTCTGAGAGCGCATTAGCCAAGTGAACTCAAGCTGATCTTTGGCTTTTCTAGTTTTCTCCCTGAAGATGTGAACTGCATTTCTGTACACTCTCTGTGAAAGCAGAATTTCCTAAGATTATATATTTTCTTTTTCTTCCTTAGTTCCAGGAAGAATTTCCTCTTAAGACATGCCATTCTTCTGCTTACTTGTTTGACTTGTGGCACAATTGGGATTGTCTTTTCTCATCCCATCCTGTTCTTGAAATGTGACCCCTAAACCTTATACATTTAATTTTCGTCCAGATGATTTTATATCTTGTTATCACATTATGCTGAAAAAAATATCTGAGATCTTCCTTTCTTCAAATTATTTTGATCTAATTCTCCTACTTTGAATTTTTAAATGTAATTACAGTTGTGTGTTTTATGATAGGGGTTGCAGAACTAGAAAAGGCTATAGTGAACATCTCAGAAGTTATGGATCACCTAGAAACACTGGATGCTTTATTGCCCTTAAAGAAGAAGTCCAAGGCTTAGCTAATGTAGTATTGTAAAACAGAATGGCTTTAGATATGTTGTTGGCTGCACAAGGTGGGGTTTGTGCAGTAGAGAACACTAGTTGCTGTGTTTAGGTACATCTGAGTGGTAGAATAGAAACAGACATACATAAAATATGGCACCCAACTAAAGTACCGTATAAAGTAAGCCAGGATGATGTAAGGTGGAGCTTAACTGACCTTTTGACAAAATTGACTTCCTGGCTTCCCAAGCTGGTTTGGTTAAAGAAGTTATTTCAAGGGCTAGTGAGTATAGTAGCTATATGCATTCCTTCTTCTTGTATGATTCAATGCTGGGAATGTATCCCTAAATGTGAACAGTCAAAGGTGGTGAGGATTAAGATATAAACATCTTAATCCTCAAAAGAAAAGGAGGGATTGATATAAGCTGATTTAGCAATAGGAATCAATACATATTACTTTAAGGATCAATATATTAGTTTAGCAGAAGGAATTGAAGTGTGCTTGTTCAGTGAAATTTTCCATTTTAGCTTTACTTGGTATGTGAAGGCCTAACAGTCATGTTTTCTGCTTCACTAGTGCCACAGCAGACCACTTCCTATCTTTATAGCATGTACTGGGAGCCACCAGGTGCAGGGACTCTTCTTGGGTTTTATATAGTTTTGAGTTGTAGTTTACCAAGATAAAAGTTGCTCATTATGGCATAAAAAGCAATAGAAATTTGCCAGATTGGAGAAAAACAGCTGGAAGTTGGCCAAGGGTCACTGTAAAGATGAAATAAAGGGGATCAAGTAGGTTGTCGTACAACCACCAAAGATCTGCACTATGCATGCTTAAAGGACATTAGTATATATTGAGTTCTTGGAAAAGGATGAATATGCGTGCAGTTTCCAGGAAATATTTTGCATATGTGTGTCTTAATTGTATAAATGTAGAACCCAAACTCTGAGAACTCTGTGTTCTCTATCAAATACTTGCATTTATTCAGGATGAAAGTTATGGGTCAATTGCAGTAGGAATCATGGTACCTGGAAGCTACGTCAACCCTATCTAAACTACCAGGCTTTACTCTTTCTATTTTGATAGGACTTGCCCTTCCAATACAGGAATCTTGATGTCTCTAGTATCCAGTTAACACACCTTGGACCAGTGTATTCAGGCAAAGATTATTCTAGCACTGATTCAGAAAGAAATATCTGTAATGTTTGATACCACTTCTTTACTAAATCTGATGCTAGATTATTGATTTGAACAGCATCTACTTAACCTTCATCCAGTTTGTAAAGAGCAAAAGAATAATTCCTTAGAGTATACCGTTGACATATGCAGCCAGTAAAAATGTTCAGATTCAAAAATAAACAAATAAATAAATAAAAATCAAGAAAAATCTACATGCAAAACTCTAACATATACAGTACTTAACAGAGGACAACTATTACTGCATTTCAAATAGGAGTGAAATATATCCAAGGATGCTCAATTGGCACTGCAAATTCTCAGATACCCTATTATTAAAGTGCAAGGTTGTGTTAAATACACCGGTTAATGCTTTTTCCTTCAAATGAACTGGCTGTAATATTTTTTATTAAACTACACATTAGGTCCAAATATGTAATCAATATACCATTCTCCCTCATAATCTCTAAAAACAGCATCAAACTATTTGGACTGTATATTAATGGGTAAATGTCCAGATTACTTACATAAAAATTTAAAGTGCTTAATCAGACCTCATAGGACTATTTCAGCCTACTTTAAGATAATGCTTTTTATACTTAAATGAACCTGATTCCTTAGGATGCATTTTCCATGAATTATCAAAGAAATAATTCATTGTTCTTTATATTTGGATTTCAGGTTCACTTTAGACATCTTATGTAGTCTTAGAGTGCCCATATTCAGGAGGCCAGACTTCCTGTTTGGCCCAGGATGAAGTGTAGGAAGTAGGAGGAGTGAAGATGCTAGATCTCCCAAGTTAGATTTGTGTGGACAAAAAATACAATGTTATATGTAAGTACTCCTTACAGTCTTGTATTCCTACTAGGTTAAGTACTCATGTAATGTAATATTCTCAGTGCAACACTGGAATAGGTAGGTTTCCTGGTCATTTCTATTTCTGTTAAAAAAACCAGCTTCTCATTACTGCCAGATCAGAGTAGCAAAGCTATGTTTAACTTCAGAATTGTCAGGAACCACTGGGGAACCTCTGCTATGTGGATATTTTATTTTTATAAAATACAAATGATGAAGTTATAAATTTTCCAGATTCAAAATGGTAGCTAGCATACTGTTAAAATAATTTCACAAGCTCTCATTATAAATTTTAAAAGCAACAATAGAAAAAATTGCAATTCAAAAAAACATTTGCCATATAAATATAATTGTAAGATAATACAGATAACACAGAGTAAATATCTGATTGTCTTTTTTTCTAATTTTATTTAGAAAAAAGTTAAAATCCTGCATTTATAAAAACAAATTTTAATAATAATAAATATATATATATATAATTAATATATAGTAATAATAAATACTTTTCTACATCCTTATCTTTGATGCTCACACTCCTCACTGTAACTGCCACTTTCCACAAAACAGTAACTAGAGAGACAAAACACATGCAGCAAATAAAGGAGTAAGAACATGGTTTGAAAAAGTAATATATTTTTTAGTTACAAAGGGACTTGTGTATATTAGAGCACCATGGTTTGACTTCTGTCTGCATCATTGTGGGGTTGTCATTTTTTTTTTTTTTTTTGATAGAGCAACATAAGACTATTTTTTATAGTAAACATTGCATTAGACTCAATATTAAACAAATATGTATGTATAATGCACGCTTTCTTCTATTGGGGTTTTGATAAATTGACAGAGGCAATATTATATCCGAATTGTAATTTTGTTTTGTTTCTTTCCTTTTTTTTTTTTAATAACATTTTATTATTAATCATTTATTCATAATTAGGAAGACAGACGATGAAAGTGAGATTAAAGAAAATAACAGATTTCTATCATCTAAATCATCTAACCTCAGTTATGTTCAGCTAATGATAATGACATGACATAGTTGAACTTGTAAGATAAACAGAAAAAAACTTAAGAAAGAAAAATAAGGAATTGAATCAGCGAATATATTTATGGTAATTGTATTCATCTCAATTTCCCTTTCAAAAGAACATATAATTTTTCTGATATTTCATTTCCAAATGCCCAGTCTGTGAGCCAACATAAACCAAGGGGAAATTGGACTACAAGCTCCCCTTTTTATGTATTGTTTATCATCACCTTATAAGACTGAGTTTCAAAGCCCTCAGTCACCTCTTTGGGTCCTGGTCATATTCCAGTTTTCATTGTGAGGTGAAGACTGCAGGATTAAACAATCAAAGGAGTTTCAGTCTGAGGAATAAGTGCGATATGGTTCAAAATACCTAGTTTGACCTGCAGGCTTTATTCCAGGTGTGAAATGTGTTTCTTGGTTGATGAAAAAATGAATATGAGCGAGCAATGTGCACTTGCAGCCCAGAAAACCAAACTGTATCTTGGACTGCATCAAAACAACGTAGCTAGCAAGTCAAGAGTAGTTTCTCCCCTTCTACTCTGCTCTCATGGGGCCCCACCTGCATTAATCTCTGAGGCTCTCAAAATACAAAAGAAACAGACCTGTTCAAATGTGTGCAGAGAAGGGCCTCAAAGATGGTCAGAGAGCTAGAGCACATCTCTGAAGACAGGCTGAGAGCCTTATCTACAGTAGATGAAGCTCTGGGAAGACTTTATAGCAGCCTTCCAGTACTTACAGGGTTCATACAGAAAAGATGGAGAAGAGCTCTTTATCAAGGAGTGTAATCATAGGACAGGAGGTAACACTCCAAAATTTAAAAAAGGCGAGTTTATGTCGGATATTAGGAAGAAATTCTTCATCACAGGCATGAAGAATTCCAATTTCAGGCATTGGAAATGAGTGCCAAGAGAAGCTGTGAATGATCTATCCCTCTAAGGATTCAAAGCCAGGTTGAATAGGCTTTGAGTGACTTGCTCTAGTGGAAGGTAACCTTGATTATGGAACTAAATGATCTTTAAAGTCCCTTCAAACCCAAATGATTTGATGACATAGTTTTTGAATGTGTTTTTAATTTTGAATGTTCATTCTTTTCCTTTCTAACTGCTACAATGCTGAAAGAGCAGACATCTGCAGTTGCCTAATTGTAAACTCCTGAGAACTCATTTAGACTTTAGCAAAGTTTGAGTATTTTTTTCTTTTTTTAATAAGGGATCATAACATTTATTATTATTATCATTCTTACTCTTTTGAACTTAGAGTGATCTATTTAAATAAAGTTGGTACCCACTTCATTAAGCATTAACATATTCTAAATGGGACTTTTGGTACAGCAAATTCGATGGAATTAATAATCTACCAAATTTAGGTTGTCTAAGTAGTTATACTACTGACACCTGAAATGTACTGAACATAATAAAACAGTTCGTGTATGACAGTATCTGCTTTGAGATAGCAGTCTACAAAATATATCTACACCCAGCCTGCACTTCTGTCCAGTGTTCTTAAATATATATCTCTAGTAAGGCTTATGTAAGGGTATACAAACATGTAACGCTACTTGAATCAGAACTATATTAATAAAACACTGAATATCATGACATGACTCCACAGGAATAGGTGGTGAAAATACCCACTCTCTGAGTATAGAATGGATATCTGTTTGGATTTGTGCAAAACCTTATACATCATAATCCTAATTTTGAAATATTTAAAGTAACCTGTAATTAGGCAAAACTTGATTTTGAATTCCACTTATAAATAGAACTTAACATACATATTACAAAAAGAAGTAGTATACATTGACTAAAAACATCAAGGATTATAAGATGTAGGATGGGCACCTATTTTCTTGTCAGACTCTACAAAAATATAAGCTGACTAAATGTTTATTATAGATGTTTTATTCATGTATTAATTATTCATAAGCTAGATGAAGTTCCATTTTATATATAAAAAGTGATTGGCAATAAATTCTGATAGCAACTGGAAGAAATTCAAATTTCTTTCCTAGAGAACATAGTCATAAAATGCAAACTGCAGGTCTATTCTTACATGTTTCTCTAGAAACAGAGTCATTTTTCATTGCTGACACGTCTGCTATACTTTATCTTGTTTTTCTTCTCAGATTCATACTAATTCTCAGGAGTAAGGTCTTTTCTTAATAAGTACTGCTTGACATTTACCTTTACATACATGATAGGCGTTTGAAAATGAGCATCTGTCAATGCAATGGCATCAATTTAAACTTATTAGTAATGCAAATAGCTTGGTCCACAGATCTCAGCAGTGCATTTTTCAGCTTTCATGCAAACAAAACCAAACCAATTTTCTGCCCCCCACCATCATTAAAGAACTGCTAGTTAAAACCTGCACACCTACTACTGTAATACTAAAATAAACAAAGATGTTTAAATTTCTGATTATATTAATTCACTTTTTCCTCTAGTCAATTTCAATTGATAATTTAATTTACAACGATTGATTAAAAAATTGATGTCATCTGTTAGAGATGCAGCTGGATCAAAATATCCTGATGCTATTTAAAGGACAAAGTGAATTTTGTCTAACACAGAAGATACATCAAAAAGAATGTTTATTCTTAAGGTTGTTTTGTTCTTTTTGCACGAAAGATTTTTCTTCAATTTGAATAAATTTGAAAGGGAGAAGACAAGCTGTTCATAAAATATTTGTCATTTTGGGAAAAAAAAAATACTTGAATGTGTCTTTCTATGATTTTATGATTATGATTCTATGATTCTCTTTTAATATATTATGTTTGAGGTTACTAAATATTCACAAGCAATTTGAAGTAGCTCAGTAAATATGATTTTGCCTTTCCTAGTGTCAGATTACCTAATTAAAAGATAATCACAGTAAACACAATTACCAGCAAGGATCAGAGGAACAATAGGTAGAAAAATTTACCTTATTATGGAAACCAGTGAAAATAGAGCACTGTGAACCAACTCCTTCTGAGGTTTCACATCAAGATGGGCCATCTCTTTCTCCAGAATGTTTTGTAAACTATCAGAAGTTATTGTCCAAAAGAGGTTATGAATTTTAGAGGATGGAAACAATACTTATTTTATTATGCGTAAAGCTTATTCTAGGTATTTCTAAGGGGATTGCAGGAATGTGCAAAATTTAATGTATTTTGAAGAACAACAACCAAAGGTGAGAAAAGAGAGTGAAAAATGGTGGACTGGGGAGAATAATCAGGAGAAAATAGAAGAAATAAAGATGAGGCTGGTTGTGGGTAATCAGGTCACTGGTCAGTAAGCTTGCCTGAAGGAGCCTTGTATCTGATTATCAGTCTATACTACATTCTTATTAAATTCTACCTCTGCTGATCTTCTAGATGGGTATGCACTCTATTTTGAGCTTGAGTATGAACACTATTGAGCTTCAAGTTAGACCAACTGGCCAGTAACGTAAGACGTCTGTGTACCAGCAATTTTACTGAGACCTTCAGCCTCAGAAGCTACTAGGTCTAGGCCACAGAAATCAGAAAAAAAGGTGGGGTCTTGGGGGCAGATACTAAAATAAAGATGACTGCCTGAAAAGTCTGACATTTTTTGTGTTTACACACTCTTCCAGAGGACATCCATCTTGATAAACTAAAGAGCAGGAGTAGGATACGGCCTGTGCCAATGCTGTGAATGAGAGTACACTGTGTGATTATGCTGATGCTGCTTTCTTTTGAACTTTGTGATTAATATGTATCCTGAAGACCACCAGGTTGGGATGCCACTAAAAAACGATGAAAGGCTGTTCTCTGAGCTGCAGCACAGGTCTCAAGGGTGCTTGGGCTCCCCTAGGCCACAGCTGGGCCAAGCTGCCTTCAGCACCGGCCCCAGGGCCAAGTGCTGCTGCCTGCCTGCATGAGCTGAGCTCTGCCAGTGCCTCCAGGGAAGGGTCTGGCAAAGCCTGAGAGTCGCTGCCCAGCAAGTAGGAGACCCTGGAGGCCGAGCCTGGGGGAGTCTGTGGGGCAGTGTTCACAAACTAAAAAAACCTCAAGACTAGGAGTCTTAATGTTAAACTCCCCACAGTGAAAATCATGGGTGCTGATTACTCATCATAGCCATCACTTGTTCTTACATGGAAAACTGAGACACCTAATCTTAGGACCCAGATGGACATGAGAAGAGCAGATGTAAGATTGATGGAAACATAGAGCTATGAGGAAGTTTATGTATAACAATTTTTGACTGAATTTTAATGAGAAATTTATCTATTAATTTTAAATATTGGGCTCTTAAAACATTAATTTGATTAAGAATAAATTTCTCTCTGCATATTTATAATGCGTTCCTTTTTGCCCATAACACTGGACTAGCACATTAAAAATATATATACCAAAATAACATTTATTTCCATTCAGCTCTGCACTTGTGACATTGATATTTGATTAACATGACCTTAAAATTCATGTTTTTCCTCCAGGAAAACATACAGCATTTTTAAGAGGTACTGTGCAAGTAAAAATATCACCCAGGTGAGCAACACATAGCAGAAAAGAAAAAGTCAAACAGGGATAATTAATGGACATGCTCTGGATAAGTTTTGCTAGTATTCTGCAATGCTGTATCCCTTGTCATACTCCTCTATCAAGAAATCTATTAAAAATTACTGAGTGTAGTGACAGAGGATCAAGTGTTGCTTGCTAAAGGCTAACAGTGTATTCACCAGTAGATATTATCAGTAAGCAAATCTACATGTTCAGCCTCATTGTCTTACCTAACTTCTATGTTAAGATTAGGAATTACTGCAACCAAACCTGTGACAAATTGAACAAATAAAAATAAAGATGATAATGCAGTATACATAGACTGACTGTTATGAGGAGAGTAACAGTGTATAAGAAAACAATGATTTGTACTAAATTTTATACTTCTTAATGTAGGCAGCAATTATTTCGTGTGGTGTGTACTTTGGAAACTGTTTGAAAACAGTTACTCTTTCACGGGATAGTAACAATGACTCTCATTTGGTTTTCTGAGATTTCCTGAATAGAAAAATGTGTGATGAAATATATTTAAACTGTATTGATTGGATGTATAAAATATTTTCACATTCTGTAAATTTTAATCTACTTGGGCTGCTCCGAAAGTAAAGCATCTTATTTTATTCTATTGTCCCACAATGTCAAAGACAGATGTTGGTGGTGTGGCAGGAGAGGTTGAGCCTTCCCAAAGTTCCAGTACATTTTGTTGCCATGAAACAAATGGCAGCAGAGGGGCAGTCTGACAAAATAGCATCTGTCATGGAAGTATGTATGAAGCAATGGTGTGTAATCGAATACCTCTATGCAGAAAAAATTGCACCCATTGACATTCATTGACTCTTGCTGAACATGTATGGAAATCAACATAGATGTGAGTACAGTGGGGCAGAGGGTGGAGTGTTTCAGCAGTGGTGACAGAAACAGTGGGTCACCTCGGTGCAAATTTTTACACGTGCACCATTAAGACTCTTTTAAATCACTATTGAAAATGCATATTTAACAGTGGTTACTATGTTGAAAAACACTGTCTGGTAATGTGCTTTATCAGTTAAGGCTATTGAGGTCTTTGTATCTACTATTGTTTCCATGGAAACAAATAAGAGGCATTACTTTGGGAGCAACCTACATACATCCACAAATCACCTCTACAGAATGCATAGGTTAGGTCTGGCTCTACAATCCTGGAAACATGGGTTAAAAGATCCTTCTGACACCTGAGAGAAATATTGCACTTACTTACCAAACAAGCCATCAATTACCGACTGTGGATATACCTAGGATCTCTGTGTGTACAGACCTTGCAGTGAGTCACCCAAAGTGACACTGCTGGCAGATATCTGTAAATCTTGGACAAGCATAAAAACGTACTTGAGAGCTCACTTGTGGTAGAAAAAAGTCTACCTGAGAACATCTAGATGTGAAGTAGCCTCTTAAACCCAACATACTACTGTTGAAGCAAAGGAAGCATAAAGCATGTTAATCTTATTTTCACCATGCAAGGGAAATAAAGACGTGAAATACTGATGTTTTATGCATTGTAAAAATAAGAAAATAATTCCATTTATTGAAGTTCCACAGCTGAAAAGCCACCTCTGCTCCCAGGAGCTTATGACTTAGGCTGGAGATGATGGATACAAAGTAATGTTAAAAGGACAGAAAAAGACAGAAGCCTGTGATTTTTTCTTAAAGGTTTGTAGGGTACAAAACACTCAGTTAAAAGGCTCCATCTATGTCATCAATGCCTTTGTTTTCATCCTCTCTTCCTGTCCTACTCTCTTTTGATCCTGTTATACCCCCCCCATCTTTTCCTGTCTTGTCCTTTGATGTTGCCACTTTTTTGGCTAACCTCCTCACATCTGTCATAGTTAGCTTTCTCTGGCTTGCTGTCTTGGAAGTAATTTGCAAAATGTCCATTTCTGTTACCTTAAAGAAAGCAGTGTATGCTTATGCAGAAAGCAGAATATAAGACTAAAGAGCAAAGAGGACAGGGAGCAAAGGTAAGAGAGTATTTCAAACTTCTTTTTACTCACAGCTGTTTTGTACTTTTACTGACTTGCTTTAATCTTGCAAGATGTAGGCCCACTTTGGAAGTGCGAATGAGATGTTTACACAAGGGCAATGCATGGATCCAAACACCCTGAATCCTGGAAATGGCAGGATGTCATCTCTCACTCTACCCTGTGTAGAAGTCTTTAGAAGGCTTCTTACATACGTTCTGAAATCAAGAGCTAGTTGGAAAAACAGCTTTCAGCCGTTGAAGTACTTGAAGCACTACAAATCCCAAAGAAATCTTACAGCATCCTAACACTCTATGAATGAGCATAAAATTTTTGAGAACACAACATGGTGTTCTTTCTATGCATCCAAGGCTGTTACTGCGACTTATGATGTTTCCAGAGCTCTCTGGCTGACATTAAACTTCATATAGGTAAAATATTTCTCACAACTTCAAGATCTGCAAAGACAATTGCCAGTTTACATACTCAGCACAAACGTGTTGGTATCCCATGCCACAGTTTATTACTTTCTGTGGAAATAACATGTTAGCATGGAGATTCCACCTTTTCTTGTGTTAGCAGAACTGTTATTATTCAATTGAATAAGTACATTTGTATGCAGCCTTAATCACAAACATTTTGGAGACTATCATCAGACACTAAGTACAATGCTGTCAAATAGCTGGCAGTGGATTTACTTTGACACCTAGAAGCATTCCAGATTTAGACAGAATAAGAACTCGCTGTATACTCAATGTCAATCATTCACTGAGTGCCACTCCAAATACTTACCCTGTTAGTGATGACATCAATCTGCACTGGCATTCAAAATGCTGCTGCTCTTTGAGTATACAAATGAATGCAATGGACAAATCCCCATCACTTACATATTCTGAAAAATATGTATTAATTCTTAAGAACAGCTGGCCACCTTCAATATGGAGATGCTATTTTATTAATGGATCTGTTCATTTATTTTGTAGAATCACAACTGTTGCACAACTGTTTTCCCCAAAACACAGAATTCTTAAAGTTGAAAGGGACCTCTGAGATTCATCTTACACAATCTCCCTGCTCAACTAAGGTCACTCAGAACAGGTTGCTTAGGGCTATGTCCAGGTGACTTTGAAAGGTCTCAGAAGAAGGGGACTCCACCACCTGTGCTCAGTCACATTCAGAGTAAAGAAGTGCTTCCTGGTGGAACCTCCTTTGTTCCTGTGCCTTGAAATAGTTTCAAGGAATAGTTTCAAGTTCCATCACCTTTTTCCAGGCATTCTGGTAAGGCTGACTGGCCTGTAGCTCCTCAGGTCTTCCTTCTTGCCTTTCTTGAAGACAGAACGACATTTGTTTTTCTCCTGTCCCTGGTTTCCTCTCTTACTTGCCACAGTCAAGTAAAGATTATTGAGTGGCCTCACAATCACATCTGCCAGATCCCTCAGCATTTGTGAATGCATCTCATCAGGGCCCAGGGACTTACAGATGTCCAGTTGGTTCAAGTATTCCCTGACCTGAATCTCCTCCACCAAAGACACTTCAGTTATTCACCCTGGCTTCTGGGACATGAGATTTCTGAAGACCAGACTTTTTAGTAAAGGCTGAGGCAGAGGCATTCAGTATCTCAGCCTTTTCACTGTTCAGGGTAAACTGCTCCCTTAAGGAGAAGGTCCATGTTTTCCCTACTCTTTCTTTTAATACTTATGTAATTAAGCCTTCCTTGTTGCCCTTGTTCTTTTCCAGCTTTAGCTCTCCTAACTTGATCCCTGGTTCTTTGGATACTATCTCTGAATTCCCACCGGGTTACAGTATCATTACTTACACCTGCTCTAAACTTCCTTTTTGTTTCTGAATTTGGCCAGGAGCTGCTTGTTCATCCCTGTAGGCCTCATGACACATTTTGCCTGACTTCCTCTTTGTTGGGATGCACCACACCTGAGTTTGAAGGAAGTGATCATTGAACATTAACCAGCTTTTTTGGACCCCCCTTCCTTTCAGGGCTTTATGCCATGGTACTTCACCATGAAAAGTCTGAAATCTGCATCCTATATCTCTCTTCCAAGCAGATCCTCAAGCAGGATACCATGATTACGGGAAACTAAACCATCACTGGCACCAGTTTTGCAATGAATTGTTGCTCTCTCCTATTAGTGCACTCCTTCCTCACATCCTTTCCCCTCATTAAGGAGACCCCATGCCTTCAGAGCTCTGGAGTATCTTTTGATTACATCTTTTGTACCCATGTGGAATGACAGCAGGGAGTAGTAGCCTAAGATCTTGATCAGATCTGGCAGTGCTTCTTCAACATCCTGGATTTACTTCCCTGGTAGGCAGCACATCTCATTAGTTAATAAATTGGATCAGCAGTTGGGTTCCTCTGTCCACTGCAGTAGGGTGCAGCAGTCACCTATTACAATGATTCTGCTTGTTCTAGGCTGCCTTTTGTTGTTTAAGTGCACTACATTAATTGCTAGTAGGCATGTCTGTCACTTTTTCAACACTGGGAGCAGTGAAACTCTTACATAGTTGCAGGCTCTCAGGTAGGGTAGGAGCCATCCGCTTGTCTCTAGAAGTGATTACTTTCTATCTTTCACCTTTTTCAGAGATTGTATTTATCTCAATAGTGAGGATGAACATTGCCATCTCTTTTGCCAGCTGTTGAGACTGGAGGAACTAATTATGCTAATGTACAGAAAACAAAAGCCTATCACCCATATAAATGTATATAGATAGATAGACAGATATTGCAAAATGTATTTATCTGCTCTCCAGAGCAGAGGTCTCTCACAAGTGCTGAGTGCTTTACTGTCTCTAATCAGGGGGCAGCTGCAACAGTACCAGCACCCTAGATCAAAGGCTGGCTATTCACATTCGTTAGAAGCAGCTAGAGCACCTTAGAGTTATCTAGAGATTCCCTGGGACCACATCCTACTTGTCTTGATGGGGCTCGAAATTTCTCCAAATCAGAGCCAAAGAACGCTATGCAAACTGCTGCATCTGTTGGATGTTTCTGCTAGCTATGCTCTCTTTGTTTTCAAAACATGTCCTTAATGTATCTATTGCTGTACTGTTAGGCTCACTTGCAAGCAGTTGGAGTTGTTGCTACCATGAACTAAATCATCGCAGAGCTGATTAGATTTAATTCCACTAACATCACCAATTGTAGATGTTTACTCATGTGAGTAACACCTAACAACTTATGAAAAAGATTACACATACCTTTTATATATGTTGTTGTCTAACCCAGCAGGCAGGTGAGCTAACATTACACAGCTGTTAGCTCACTCCTCTCCTCCCCTCCCCAGGAATGGGGGAGAGAACTGGAATTCCTGGCCCCAGGTGTGCTTACATCACTCAGTGACAACTAGATCTTGGTGTGCTACTGTTTTGACTGAAACTAGGACAATATATTAACCTGGTAATTAAAGCTCTCGCTTCTAAATGAGAGAAACAGACCTTGATGCAGTTAAAGGTGTTTCCTCCAGCCACAAGGACTATTAGGCTTCCATTTCTTTGATTTTCTCTTATCTTCATAACTCCCACCTGCACAGTGACCCAACTGAAGACTAGCTTTCCATTTTCTCTTTTCCTTTTTCATTCTTTCTTGCTTTATAATTTACCAATGTGAGCCTGACCTTGAGAAGTAGGAGATGCAGCTGAAAAGGAAATTGAATATAGGTCCTATTTCCTGGGCAAGCGTTGTAACTGTTAAACTGTTCAAAGGACTAGCTCTGCACCAGTAGTGATGGATTAAAAGTGGGCTATGTTCAGTTAAGACTTTTTCCTTCAGAAAGGACTCCACTAAACAGATCTTACTTGTTTCGAGGTGACTAAAGAACAAGCCTAAGGAAAGTTCTCAAGCTCTTGAATAAAAACCTAATAATTTGATCAGGATAACTGCCCTCCTCTCCATCCTGCAAAATTATTCAAACTGAAAACAAAATATAGATGTATAGTGCTCTTCAGTGAATCTACTTTTCCATCAAGTATTTTCCAGCACCTGTGTATAATCCCTTTCTCAATATGTAGAAGCTGAGAGTAATGCTTTCATCAGACAGGAGTCTTGACAGACTACAGAAGGTTAATGTTAGACTTGCTGACAAACCCACCTTAGACCCCGCAGCAAGTTTTTCATCTTTGAGAGACAGAAGTTGGATGCTTATTTCAGAGAGCTTATAGAATCAGACCATTCAGTATTTGTATAAAACATTCTGCTTTTTTTTTTTTGGAAAAATGTATCACAGATTATATATTTATACTTCTGTTTATCTTCCTACTAGGTTGTAGCAGCCAAATTTTAAGTAATATGCAAAAAACCACAAATATTACTGTTCAATTAACAAGCTCAAACAAAAAAAAAAAAAAAAAAAAAACACTTCCAGTTCTCTTATTCTTCTAAGTCTCCTAATTCTAAGGCATCTGCAGGCCCATTGAATCCATTTCTGAAATACAACAGTACCTTCATATATAATTGCTAAATGAGGTGCACCATCTTGGTGTATCTTCTTCTCAGAGTATCAGAGCTCATGTGTGACTGCTAGAAAAACAGGAAGTACAGCTCCACAGCTTACCATGCTTCTGCACCCAACAGCTTGTTACATAATCTCATGATATGGAATACTAATATAGCCAGGACACAAAGAAGAAAAATTAGCTCACCCCTTCCAATGACCAGTGATATCTCAAAAGCTATGCAACCTCTACCCAGAAAAATGCTGCTCCCTCAGCTGCTAACCCTTAAATGAGGGTGAGGAGGGACCAATCCAGAGCTCACAACTTCCAGTCACTCAGGTGCATTGCTTGCTCCTGAGCTACCTAGGTTAGCCACACCTTCTCATCTGATGTTTAACCATTGGTTTGGGCTGTGACCTGGCAATTCCACTGCACTACCCCCTTTGCAGTATGAACCAACGATTGAGAAGATTGGTGGTAAGTTCCTGGTAGCCCTGGTCTTTGTACTTTCCATGGGTTTATAGTCCACCCTTTTTCTTATAAATGGTCAGTTAAGTTACTCCCTCCTCTAATGCCTCTATCAAGTCAGATGTTAACGTTAGTTCATTGATGTATTGGTACATTTTGATGGTAGAAAGTTTGTTCCAATTTGCCATGTCATGTGCCACCAGATTATGACAAATGCACAATACCCCTGATACAGAACTTGAAAACTCCACTGTCTGCCCTTCCATGTGAATGCAAACTGGTCTTGGGATTCCTTAGCAATTGCTAAGTTAGCTTAATTACCTGAAGTATGTGAACAATGCTATAAATTTAGATATGAGTTAACTTTGTTGTTGCATAATATGCAGCTATGTCTTTCTATTATTACTATTTTATTTTTCCTGTATAAGTGTAGCTGATTAATTTTCAGCAATTCTTATTAAACCTCCAAATCTCCCAGTGCATATTAGAAGGAGTCTGGGCTCTAATCTTGGTCTGAAGATTCCACTAGAGAAAAAGCACAGAAAATGTTAGATATTGCACAGCCAAAGTACTTCTGAAGAGCCGAGCTTAGTGCAATCTCACATCAATAGCTCAAAAAGGCGCCTTTGTGCTGCTGTCATGTGGAGGTCAGTTTTTCCACTCTAGTAAATAGCTGCAATAAAACCTGAAGTATTACTGACTTGCTTAAAATTCAGGCAACGTGAAACAAGTGCAACTGTCAGCAATAGGGGGCCTTGAATAGCTGTAAAGGTTAAATATCAATTTGTTTTAAAAAAAGAGAAGTCAAATTCTTTCCTCTACCATAAACAGCAAATCTGATGGCTTTCAACCTATTAGTAGTCCTTTCAGACATTTGGATTTAAAGTGCTTGACACCCTAAAAAAATGAAAAACACTTTGGTTAAATATAGATTATTTTGTAAAGTTTTCTTTAAATAAGTCCTTAACTGCATACAGGGAAGCTTAGGAAACTTGTTTAGGAAAACAGACTACATTTGAGCCCTATTACAAAGTCGGTAAAGATTTTCTGTTTGCTTCAGTAAGTTTCTGATCAGCCTCTTAGAACCGTTCAAAGACATGAAGAAAATGGAAAACTGGACGTAGAAAGGACTTCCTTGCTTTTCTCTTCCAGATTTTTATTTAGACATCCTTTGTCTTAATGCAGTGTATTATCAACTTAAAATCTAATATCAGATATTTAGGATCCTTCCTTGAAAGAAATAGAAAATGTTCCTTTAGTAACAAATGATTTCATTTAATGTGACAGGCATATCCAAACTTTTTAAAGGATGTTAAACTTAATTTTACATTTAAAACTTGTACTTCGTTTTCAAAGAAAAATTAAGTGAATGAATAAACTGAACTTTAAAAGTAGCACAATATTTTAAATATTTGTGGAACAAGATACAGAATAGTAGAAGATGAAATCTTACAGGTTAAATTTCTGATTCCACTAAATCATGAAAACTAAATTAACAGCACCAACAATAATAACAACAGCAACTACACTGAGACTTTCTCTACTACTGCAAGACTGGAAAGTATTGATATCCCAAGTTGGTAAGTTTATTTTTCAATATTTAAATCAATGGTTGCAAATCAGTAGTTTTCTAAATGTATGTGTAATCAAATCATTCAGTTTCACCTACTGATATTTCTGGTATCAGTTGCATGGAATAGAAATTATCATAGAATGTTCAGCATTCCTTATTTATTTATTTATTTATTTATTTATTTATTTATTTATTTATTCTTTGACTTTTTTTTGCCTTTTAAATCTGCACAGAAGCTGAATGCTCTCTTTGGTGATTACTTCTGATTTCCAAGGTATTTCAATTTGTTTGTTTGTCTTGTGGCAGGAAACAGGCTATTTGTTAAGATTTCTTTTCCAGTTGTTATAAAAATTTGATTAGATTGTTTATTCCCAATATGACATGATTCCGAAGTTATTTCCAGATTGTTTTGAGCTTTTTTCATTATAAATTATCTTCCCTCTTTACTGTATTTATGCGTAATATATCTGCTAGTAGTGGAAGCTGTTGTAAAGCTTCTTTGATATACTCAGATGTACCAGCATATGAATCTATATCTAAGATTAAAACTAATGTACGTACAAATTTAGATCTCTTATTCTGTAAATATTTATCAGTCTTTTCCTAGTAATGATAAAAAATTAATGAATAGGTGAGGAATTAACAGCTGAGTTCTTCATGCTTAGTTTTAATGGACTTGTAGGAGAATTTATACAGGTAAAGTCTCTATTGTAGAGCCTGTTTACCATTTGTCTGTACACCAGTGCATGCCCTCCAGCATTCCTACAAGAGTTTGCCCATCCAGCTCCTTTCAGCTCTACCCTTTTTGGATCCCACCCTTGAATATATTCATGCATATTCCTGCATCCGCTCTTCACTCTCTTCTCCTCTAGGTGGCAATAAAGGAGGGAAAAATACAAAGTACTCCAGCAGCTTTAATGGAACAAAAGATTCAAGAAGAAAAAAAAAAAAAGAAAAACAGGAAAGAGAAAAACTGGAGAGGGAAGAGAAGAGCTTCAAAGAGCTCTTCCTTTATTCTTCTTCTCTCTTCTACAAATAGTGATACTCCTCACCAGTGGAGATTGGACAGCTTTTTATATTAGCCTTAATTGTCTCATCTTCCTTACAAGGAGGGATGATAGAACAGGCTTTCAATTTTTATTTGTTTGTTTGTTTGTTTGTTTATTTATTTATTTATTTATTTATTTCCTCAGCAGAGAGATGGAGCTACTTATTTCATTTGCACTGGCTTGAGACCTGGACAGTTTTGCCTAGCTGGAGTTATTATCTGTGACAACTGAAACAAGGTGGTAGGAGAAAAAGTACAAAGAAAGTGAAACATCCATATAAGCCTAAGAAAGCCATGCTTCCTGATACACTTTAAACTTTATGTAAAAGTCTCCTTTTAAAAACACTGTTGCACAAGAACTGTGGTAACTTCCAAGAAAGTATAATTACTTAGTAGTACATTTTATTAATCTATTTTTTCAAAAATAATAACTTTTCTTACTTCTCCATAGGAAATCGAAAGTTTTCAATAACTCCATACATGTTAATGCTATTTTTGGTGGCATTTGCTGTGTTGTATAAACAGACAACTTTACACGGAGCAGTAGCAATTATTAATAATTACAGTTCACAGTCATAATACTACTGTTAAGGCTCAATCAGTTCCCTCATTATACCAGAAAATGTAGTTATTTTTAAGAAAGCTGGTTAGCTTACAGATAATAACACTAAAATAATTCTGCAAAGAACTGAAATTTTATGGTACTAAATCCTAGCCTCTAAGAAGGTAGGACTTCTTAGAGGACTTTTTAAACTTTGAATTCATTTAGAAAACTCAAAATGAGTCTGTAGTATTTTATTTAGAATGTATTTTAGTATTATTTAAATATATATATATATATTACTATTAGTGCAAAAACGTTGACGGAAGTAAGGCAGGAAAGATGTATCTAGAGCTTAGATAGCATACTTAAAACACCAAAACAAAATTGTGAGTTTTATTGTGGCAAGAAACCATCTTGTCAGCTAGTCTTGTGAAAAAGGCTACTGTCAAGATTGTTAAAAAGGATTTTAATGAACACTGGTCTGTGGAAAGATCTTTAGAAACAAGGGATAGAGAATGGTCTAGAACAGCTGGACTATATGAAAGAATAGAAAGTCTAACTGTTAATGTCTATTTTTATAACTCCAGAAACTACTGTTTTCAAGTTTTACTAACTTAAGAATTACAATTTTATATGTCCAAGCATCAAATAATTGTTATACTAATTATTCATGAGTATATGAAATAATTTCTGCCTTTGATGATCTTAAAACATAATTCAGTAAGAACATATCCTACTGGCTGAAGCAGAATGCTGTTAAATGAATGAAGAAATGAACTTGAGCTTTTTCAGAAGGACATTATTTTGATTACATATAAGAGTCCAAGAAAAAAAAATTAAAAAAATCATGTATCTGTTTCCAAAATAGGCAAGGAAGGAATACACAGTTCTTGTAACCAAATGCATCTTGAGAATATGTACTTTCCAAATCTCTAAGCTTAAAGAGCATTTCCTTGGACATTCGTTCCACACCTTATGAAATCCCTACAGAAGGTACTGTTATTCATATAAATGACAGGCACCCTAATACAATTCTGTGTGTATACCTTTTATCATAAGATGAAGTGAATGAAGTGTTGAAGTTTGTTTGCTTACACTGTTTAATTCTTAGATTGGCCCTTGTTAATGATTTTGATCTTGAACATCTGTCTTACAGAAATTACATGGGAAGTGTTTGGAAAGTACCGTAGATCAGAGATCTTTTCTACCAGGTTAAGTGTCCTATTTAGACACCTCTTGGGAAGGTAAGAGAATTTGGTTGGATGAACATGATTCATACTGTGACAACAGGTCTCAGAGATGGAGAATAGCATCTTACCTATTACGCATACCAACATAAATGTAATATTTGTCTATTTATTTAAGCAGATTCTTAGCAGCCTGCTGGTTTTTTTTTTTGTTTTTTTTTTTTTTTGTTTTTTTTTTTTTTTTTTTT
>JACDJE010000476.1:0-78580 GCA_016647715.1 Pavo muticus | reverse complement strand
CAAAATCCGCGCCTCTGGAAAAGGGAAACAGGGGACCCCAAAATAATTAAAAACAGTGGTAACGATCTGAGGAGAAACAAACTAATTTACTAAATATAGTATCGGAATGCAAGATAACACACTATAATACAATATAATTAGAATTGAATCTAATAAATCAAATATAATGAGAGAGAGGGATTGTCCTAAAGCTGGATAGGCCTCACCATAACGCTGAGGTGAGATGCGCAGTCCGGTCGAGCAGCAGGGAGAGAGACTGACGAAGAAGAGCCCTGGTCAGATGGCCTACCAAGGCCTTATATCTGTTCCCCCCGTGCAGAAATGATAACAGCGCAGCGAACAGGCTTCTGGGGAACGAATTTCTTCTTCTCTTCTGGAACAGCTACCCAGAACACTTTAATTCCCCATGCACTACATGATGTTACGATGTGGAATACTGATAACCAAAAATCATAAAACCATGACAACTTTTAATTCAGACAGGTGGTCCTTAACAGTATTACAGTATTGATTACATAAGCACATTCAGTTTCTCCTTCAGTTGAACTTTCAAACCATTCTTTAAAGCAGAGTAATTACATGCCCTCTTTTGAGAGCTAGCAGATATCTATTAATTCAGCAGTATGTGTATATTGATCTTTTGATCTTAATCTATTCTGTTTATTGTCCTTTAACTGAATTCTTCCACATGCATTAGTTTTCATGAGAAAGTAGAAGAGATTTATGTTGCCTAAGTAACTTAGATGCCCATACTTTATGATTAAGACTTTACATAAAGATATGACATCATTGTCATAACGAGTGCACTATAATGTGTCTGTGGATTTTATCATAAAGTAGAATACAGGTGTGCTTACCTAATCATTTCTTTCACTGTCATAGAATCGTAGAAAATCCTAAGTTGGATGGGACCCACAAAGATCAAGTCTAACTCCTGACAGGACCACCCAAAATTCAAACCATATTTCTGATAGCATTTTCCAAATGCTTCTTTAACTCCAGCAGGCTTGATGCTATGTGTACTACCCTTGGGAGCATGTTCTAATTCCTGACAGCCCCCTGGTGAAGAACCTTTTCCTAGTATCCAGCCTGAATCTCCCCTGGTGTGAATTCATGCTGTTCCCTCATGTTCTGTCACTGTCATTAGAGAGAAGATATCAGTGCCTGTTCCTCTGCACTCTCTTGTGAGGGAAGCCATGAGGTCTTCCTTCAATCTTCTCTTCTCTAGGTTAAACAGACCAAGTGACTTCAGCTCTCCTCATACATCTACCCCTCCATTTCTTTCACCATCTTCATAGCCCTCCTTTGGATTCTCTCTAATAGTTTTATGTCCTTCTTATATAAAAAGGTAAGGATTTGAAAAAAAGTGAGAAGTCAAAGGGCTTATGTCCCAAAAACTCAGTAGAAGAGTAAAAGGAGGCCATCATACTAACGAAATAAGGAATTGTTGAAGGAGAGGGCCTTGCACAGGTGAGGCAACACTTTTCCAGACCAATTTCATTATCTTATGAAACTATGCAGAACTGTTGAGCAACAACAGGTGAACTTAGTCCAGGAGGGAGAGATCTCACAAATTACATCTGTCCACCAAGGACAGTTTTCTAGAGGTCATTTCAGCAGGGGTAGAACACACCCACCTGAAGCCTCTCTAACACACTGACCCACTTCCAGAGTATACTAAATCTTGAACTGAACTTTACTAATCTTGCAAGGTGAAAGTAATTTGCTTTAGTTTTTGGTTAGTTTCAAGAAAATAAACAACAACAAAAAACATATCACTTTAAAATAATAATAATATATCTGTTGTAATTTTCCTAGCTTTGTATCTGACAGTTAAAAACATACTCATTAGTAAAAATAGCTACATTTACTTTACCTGTATTCATGCCAGCTACTGCCATTCTTCAAATTGTGCTATTAATTTCAAAGGGCCTATTTATAAAGTAACATGCAACAGCAGCAACAATGGAAGAATCAGATGCTTGTTACGTTCCCCAGATCAGTGAGTTTAATGATCTGACATTAAAACCTTGCCCTATCGCATTCTACAATTTTTTTCTTTGATTTCAGTGAAACTAAAATTTAATTTACTGTATGTTTATTTCAGACTCAGTATTTTATTTATTTCTCTAACATCTTTGTAATCTTTTATCAATGACAAGCACTACATTATTTTAGAACACAATGAAGCTCTTCTGAAGTTCAGGAGAACTGAACTTTTTTTTTCCCTTTTTTCTCTGACAAAACTTCAGTCTTAGGCTGATCTTCAGCAGATAAGTATTTAGTTAAAAGGTATTTAGTTAAAACAGCAGTCTAAGCAAATGCATTAGTTTTCTTTAAATTTCAATGTGTGCCAAAGTATCCACAGAAGTAAAGAGCTTTTGATGAATTAAGTAAATGAATAGAATGAAAGGGTATAAGATTTGGTTTGATAGCACTGACAGCAAGATCCACAGGCTGTGGATTGAAAGAATAGAATAGAATAGAATAGAATAGAATAGAATAGAATAGAATAGAATAGAATAGAATAGAATAGAATAGAATAGGTAGAAGGGATCTTCAAATATCATCAAGTCCAACTGCTTGATCACTTCAGGGCTAACCAAAACTTAAAGCATGTTATTGAGGGTACTATTGAAATGCCTTTGACTGGTATGGTACATCATCCACCTCACTAGAAGGATGTGCAGAGCTTGACCTAATGGAAATTTATCCTAATATCCAATCTGAACCTCCCCTGGCACATCTTTGTGCCGTTCCCATGCATCCTATCACCGGTTACCAACAAGAAGAGACTGGCATCTCCCTCTTCGGTTTCCCTCCTTAGGATGTGGTAGAGAGCAGTGAGATCACTTCTCACCCTTTTTTTCTCCAGGAGCAAGTGTTCTCACCTCTCCTCATAGAATATGCCTTCCAGCTCTTTTACCAGTTTCACTGACTTCCTCTGGACAATTTCAAGATTTATACACAATATTCAAGGTGAGGCTACACCAATGTTAAATATTACTGTTAAAGCAGTACATCCCCTGAGCATGTTAGCAAAGAGAGAGATGTTGTGTAAAGGGACTTGAAAAGCTAATCAGTTGAAATTTTTGGAAGCTGAAATCAGTTTTCAAGATTTCCAGAAGTGTAGTTGCAACAGGATGACAAGATAAGACAACAGAACTTCAAGAGCAAGAGGAAGTGTGGCAGACAGCCTCTGGGAGGGAGCCTTGTTCTTGCTTTTTCCTTTCTTTTCACTAATTTTGTATTCTAAGACTCTGTTTTGTAAACTGGTTCCTTCACCCTCATTTTGAAAAAAATACTCCTTGCACCTGGCAGAGGAAACAGAAATCTCATGGCGTTCACCATCTACAGGAAATATAGAACCAGTCAAAATTAATGGACTCTTGAAAGATGTTGCTGCTGTTTTCAGAGGAGAAGGGACAAGAAGAAATGATGCTTCATATACGCTGCAATTTAATCTGAGGGCCCAGGAAAAACAAGGATCAAATGAGAGGTAAGGACCTCCGATAGAAAGGCAAATCACCACAATGAAAAAGGAAGAAATCTACTGCCCTAAGGACCAAAATCTTTTTTTACTCTTTGGAACTACACTAAATCCAGTGAAGCTAGTTCTGTGTTAAATACTTTAATGAGTAAGAGGTTTATCATAGAATCACCAAGGTTGGAAAAGACCTACAGGATCATCCTGTCCAACTGTCCATCTATCACCAATACTTCTCACTAAACCATGTTCCTCAACACAGCATCTAAAAGTTCCTTGAACACAATGATGCAGCTGATATTTTTTTGGAGAATTATAGTTGTCCTATGTTTTCATCATTTTTTGTCCATTATTATGATTTATTTAGCCCCTTAGTTGTGTTTAGAATTTATACTATTGTATTTATCAGTAGAAAAAAATGCAAAAAAAAATATAGAAATTTTCTGCCTCAAAAAAGAAAACTGTCAGCTATCCAAACTCTGTGGTAGGGAGTTACGTAAGAGAAGATTTTTTATTATAACAAGAAAGCTTTATATGTATATTATGCTGAAGGTATCTCAAGAAATAAAAAGAACAATTAAATACCAATAATTTTTATAGATTACGTATGTATTATTTTTTTTGTTTAATCATCTGCTAAAAATAGTCTTGTGAAACTCCTTTGAATGTCAGCAATTCTCTCAACCTTTTCAATTTAATGAATAAAAGTTAAAATTTATAATTACTTATGTATGAATGCTATTAGAGGTGTTACGTTAATAATACATAAAAGTCATTTTTTATGAATACAGTCCAGAAGTGATAAGTAGGGGAAGTACAAAAAATGTAATATTTTTCACACTGCAATTATTTAGCTATTCTAAAGCATACACACTCTTTGAAACTGGTCCATCTTATGAAAAAATTTTGTGTCAAAAATGAACCTGAACTGGAAGGAAATGAAAGGAACCTGAAACTTATGAATTGAAAAGTCCACAGATGATAAAACATTTGCTAGTTAAGCAAGTTAAGCATAGAACCTTGTAATAATATAGCTTGGGAGCTATATTTGGAAGTTGTCTGATTCAACTCCCTGGTGAAAGTAGAACTAATTGAAGCCAACACTTGAGTTTGTCCAGTTGAGTTTCAGTTATCTCTAGCAGTGGAAATTCCTCAACATTGCTGGTCAACATGTTTCAAGTTTTGAGTACCCTCACTACATTTCTTTTTCCTAATATCTAGGCTGAACACCCTTCTGAAAATTGTCGCGTACTAAAGAATAATGGACTGCTGCAGATGCAGAAGCACTGGTGATCTGTCATTTTTGTACATTTACAGAAAAATAGCACATTTTGATCTTTCAAAACAAAGCTGATAGCACAACATTCAGAAGTGCTACTGTTTCGTAACTTGAAGTGATCGTATGAGAGCTCTTTCTTCTCTTTGTATATGCACTGGTGTAGCTCCTGTTTCAGCTGCCTGTTAAGTTGTAGAATCATAGTCATAGAATATTTTGGATTGGAAGGGACCTTAAAGATCACCTATTTCCAATCCCCCTGTCATGGTCAGGGACACCTTCTACTAGATCAGGTTGCCTAAAGCGTCATCCAATCTGGCCTTGAAGAGCACAGTAAAATCTTCATACTATTTCAGCAGAATTGAAAACCTAGCCGAAGCCACGAGTAGATTTTTTTTTTTTTTTTTTTTTAATCATCAATGCTCAGAAGATCTTTTCTTTCAGGAATATGTTGCTATATCTTGTTCTGATCATTTACGTGTCGGTGAGGTATGGTTCCATTAAGTCGTTTTATATACACAATTTCAGATAGTTCTTTTCCTCTCTGACTGCTTCTCTCTTCCTTCTCCAGAAATAAACCTGTGTAAATCATCCTACCTTTGTTCACCTGATTTGAAGGTAACTTAGATTTAATTGCAGAAATGATGATTAGAATATAATACTTGTAGTCTTTTTTTAATTTATTTAAAATTTGCAGGATTTACTGTGAAGTTATTTTCTTCCAAATCAAAGCATATTTCTGAAATCCTTGAATAAGCGTAATAAAACTGATATCGGCTTTGCCCATGAATGCTTTGATTAGCAGTCCCGCTAGATTTTGATGACATGAGAGCTAGTTCCAAATAGTTGCAAATGGGACCTGTTCCTGGCCAAAGTTGAGTCCCTCAGCCAAGATGATGGAGCCTCTCTGAAAGCATATTTAAGAAACAAACAAAAAAACAAACAGGATTTTTAAAAAATAAAGAAAAATAAAAGAAAAAACTGTAGAGCAGCTGTGAAAGGAATGAGTGAGAAAATGTAGGAGAAATAAAGAAGTCAGCAAAGAAGAGGAGAAGGTGCTCCAGGCACCCGAGAAGTTCCCCTACAGCCTGTGAAGAGGACCATGGTGGCGCACACACTCTGCAGCACAGGAAGGACCATCCTGGAGCCAGGCTCTTTTCAGTGGTGTCCAGAGACAGAAAAAAAGGAAATAAGAATAAATTTAAAAACGGGAATATATGTTTAAGCATCAGGAAATATTTTTTTCACTGTACATGTATGTGATCAAGCAATGGAACAGGTTGCCCACAGAGGCCGTGGAGTCATCCTTCTTGGTGACATTCAAAACATTACTGAATGTGGTCCTTGGGCAGCCTGTTCCGGATGATTCTACTTTAGCAGGGAGGTTGGACCAGATGACTTCCATGGACCCATTCCACCTTCAGCCATTCTTTCTCTGATTCTGTGAAGCTAAACATACATAACTGCAATCTGATAATGTTGAATGAGCTCAAATTCAGTTCCTGTCTCTTGGTATTAAGTTCAAAGTTTCCTGAGTATAGATGTCTTAATCACTGTTTTGAAACAGAAGACCAATATAAATTTCTCAACTTAGTTTGTTTTAGAGATTGAATGCAAAATATTTGTTCTAAAGATAACATAAAATCAATAAGAAACAAAGAGAAATTGTGAACAAGAGAGAATGATTTTAGCAGGAGATATAGTGAGATACAACAGTTTCTAGGTTAAAATTTATACAAGGGCGTTTAATGAAATTGAATGCATTACATAGCACATAAGAAAGAACTTACCAATTATTGAAGAAAGTATCTAATTCACTTGATGAATCATTGTAAATTAACTGTCTGCAGCAACCTAAACCTGCAGCTACTGATTTTTACAACATGGTTACTATATGGTATTTTTTGTCATGTCTTGTGTTGCATATCTATTTGGGTGTTTAGAAGACATTTAGTAAATAACCTCAACCACACAGCAACATACTTCCATTATCATCATAGCATTGTGTCCAGAACTGAATTTTCAACCATGCAATTTAATTGTTAAGCAGGAGTTCTCACTGTAATTACTGAATTTACTGCTAGGCTGTTAATTGCATTTTCAAATACTACAAGCCTATAGTAAATACTATATTAATAGAAGTCAGACATGTGGTTACACCTCTACTATTCTGAGTAAGGTAAATAAATATTCAAGCAAAGGAGGTACCAACAAACGCATACAAATAAATGTAACCTGAATATCAGAATTGGTTATCCTATATTCATTAATTTTTCTGTGGAAGTTTGATTCTTTTGATGTTTTAAAAATTTTAATCTTAGTTCTTATAATTTAGACACTGTCAACCAAGCACAATAGCACTGCGTTATGAATAGTATATTTTATCTTTCATGAGGCACAGTACTTACAAGACGTTGCCACCCCACTGAGCTCAACATATTGTATCATTTTCAGTGAATATTATTTTTTTTCCAGTAGTTTCTAAATATAAGCCAAAGTATTTACTGAGACAACTATAATAGTTGTCATTGTTATTTCTTCCCTACTTCCAAGTCTACAATACTTTTTAGTTCCTCTAATACTCAGCCTAATACGCTAGAGCACCTTGTATGATGAAAATTCCTTGCTCACATGAACATTTAAGTAATAGAGAATGGGTCTCCTTAAAAAAGGCAAAGACCAAATCCTAGGGAGAATTATATCTAAGATAATTATTTTTTACATTTCATTCTTGGTGAGATCTCTACTGAAATCTAGTGGTTGTAAAAGTTATTTTGAATATTTTGAAAATATTCACTGATATCATCTTAGCACTAGACAAAATTAAAACAATAATTAACAGAATATTATATCAATACAGATGCACAGTAACAAAAAATCTGTTTTGGAAAAGCACAAGCTGTGGTAATGTACTTTTCTGAGCAGGTACAGATGGTAGCATGAAAGAAAAATGAAAGTACTTTGTGTATGTGTGTATACACTTACATTATCTTTCTATTTTACCAGATGGAAAGGAATCATTCTTAACAGATGTGAAGAACTGATGGAAGATGATTTTCAGCAATGAGTTATGGTAGTGAGAACTTTCTTAATGTCCATGAAGTGCTGAGATCCAGGCATGAAAGGTACCAAAGAAGTGCACTGTATTAGTATTACGCTGGTGAACAAAGAGAAATTAGAAGTTTATGAACATATGCAAGATAATCTTTCTGTGCTGGATTATCCTGTGTTGAATGCATTGTACTAAAATGTAGATTCCAAAATTCTTCTGATACTATAACATATATATATTTTTAATTATGATCTTTCTACATGACTTCTATAGAAGAAGATACAAAACAAATAAATGAACAAAAAAAATGGACAAAAAAGAACTTGCTTTGTATATGATTTTATGTTTCTCACTGCTGTTCTAGGAGACAGTATTAAAATATCCTAGTGCATTTTTCAGCTTTCTGGTACATACTTTCCAGACTGTTTCTTAAAAATATAAAATGACATTACTTCTGTCTGTGTGGAAACTCTAAGAAGCCAGGAATCTCCATAAGCTATCAGTACAACATTTTTAATGTATGACTGCTCTTTTGGAGGATAGAAGTTAGAATATACCAACATTTTCTAGTAGCGATGTACCTGCGTTTTCCAATTCTACTTTCAGTTCTCTTCCATTTTTCTCAGGCAAATGCTGGTTGAAGATAAAGTGAGGATAATCTTACACATGTATCTATAATTATTCTCACATTTTTCTCACTAGTTAAATATCTCTATGCATATTTATCATCATCTGTAGATAGCATCAATAAGCACTGATGGCAGAAAGATGGATGACTTCATCTACTAATGTGTATTACACTGCTCTTGGAAATCTATAGAAAATAATGAAATATAAACTGATTGATATCTTAATTTGCTATCAAAGAAATTAAGGAGTCCAAAAAAAAACCTTGACTCCACAGCTATTACATACATTTCACATTTGTGATTAAATCTTAACATAACACGATTTTCTGAAGTTTTAAGTGTATAAAGGATAATAATTTTTATTTTTCTTCTCTGTTGAATAAATAATCTGGTATTTGGATTTCCAGAAGCTATTAAGTATCTGCTGATGCAGCACAATTGAATGCTGCCCACTCTGTCTTTAGATGTCATCTTTACAACATGATACATCTGGTGATTCTTCCACCATTCTCTTTTAAGAAAAGAAAGAAGGTAAATGGGAAGAGAAAGGAAGGAGAAGGGGAAAAGAAAGAAGGGGAAGAGGATGGATTCTGTAGCTTTTCCATGACATGTGATGGACAGTTTGTGTCAAATGTAGGTCTCAAGTCTAAAATGAATCTTTCTTTATAGTAAATCTTCCATATTATTGATCCTAATCTCTGTAGTCTGGTGTACATGCAGTAATAGGTCTGGATGAACTGCAAGCTCGTAAATGAAAACATTTCTGGTCTTCAGTATTACCTGATCCCTCCACTGTCTTCTCTGAAATAAGTGACTAGACAGAGATTGCATGAGAACTGAAGCAGGAAAATAATCTCAAATTGAAGAAAAAGTTTCTGCAACCTTCAGGAACCTAGTAAATATTATTTTTTCAATTTCTAGTAAATAGCCGAAGGCTTTGTACTGGCCTGACAGTGCAAGGTCTCAGGACCTGATTGAACTTTCTATAGCTTGAAATGATTTTGGTTTGGTTTTATATGTAATAGCAACTGCCTAGAAGTCATGTAGCTATATCCAAAGTTTGTTTTAGTGTAGTTTTAGTAGACAGTAAAAAACTGAAAATTCTGACTTTTCCCCTCTGATCTCTCAAGCTTGTTTGCCTTGATATCAGCAACCAAACACCAGCAGGGACTGCCACCATCAGTGTTAATGCATCAGTTGTGTGGTACTGTACACTCATAACTAATCTGGATTACACTCATCAATTGCAAGTTTGCAATAAGTTATTAATATAATAAATTATATGTACATGGACTGCTCCAAAAATAATGCATCCTATTTTAATATGTTGGCTCATGACATCAGAGGTGAATTTTGGTGGCATGACAGTAGAGGTTGGACCTTCCCATCAATATTCCATTATGTTTTGTTGTCATGTGACTGTTAAAATTTTAACAGTTGGTTTTGAAAGTTCCTTCTAGATATGTCTTCAAATAAAAGTTCTGCTCTACATTCTATCTAAAGCCCACAGGCACAGATAGGGAAAGTCATTAAGTAAGATTGGTCAGGGTCAGGGAGACTTATTAGTGTCCCCAGGGCTCTGACATTTGATGTGGTTTTGACAAATCCTTCTTCAGAAAAAACTTTGTGCATGATTCAGATTGTAACTTTTTGTTGTATTGTAGCGAACAGCCTTAGGGTGAAATAAATTTACAATAATAAAAATAACTATGTCTACTTTTTACATACTTAATGTGTTGGAGTTTTTTTTAAATTTTATTTTATCATAGATATTTCCACAACCTTGTCTATAAATAGAATATTTTTTCAACCTTTCACCAAACTGGGTAATAACCCAGTTCCTGTCCAAGGAAATGACAAGACTTCAATTGTCTTTCACAAGAGCGACCACAGCTAACGCATATTTTGGGGAGCAAACAAACAAACAAACAACAGCAACAACAACAACAAAGTAAACAGTACAGAACAAACAAGCAAACAAACTATGCTTTCTTGAACTTTGAAATTGTAATATTGTTACCTTTCATAGACTAGCTACTATTTTGAAAAAAAATTCTGGTGAGCCTCTGATATAAATGTCTAAGAGCAACATATCTGATTGAAACTAATTTTCTAATTATCTTCAGCATCAACTAGCAGAAACAGCTCCTCCCCATTCCTTAGGAGAGTGTCTTAAATTGTAAATGAGAACAATGTTCTACGCTAAGAGAGACAAAACATTTTCTGGATTTGTGTGACTGTTGGTACTGTAAATGACAAATAAAATTTGCTACTCAACAACTTAAGGCAAAGCAACAAAAACAAACCTAATATATCATTTAGTTTGGCAAAGTATATTGATGATATTATATTTGTAGTGTCTGAAGATATAAACTCCTACAAATTCTCTGAATCTTCTGTAATCAAATCACTTCATCAGGGATTCATTCAAAAAGGTACTTAAACATGTGCTTCATTTTAAACCCACACAAAACGTAATGAAACAAAATGTTTGCACAAGTCATTAAAGGGTCTAAGCAATGGGGCCCTTGATTGTCATGTACTCAGCAAGCTTATGCTATTGAATATGGTGTTAGTTTGTTTCCTTCATCTATTTTTTCCACCAAGGAGCTACAACTATTTATGAACTTACGGTGCTTGATGTTCTATAGCATCTTGAGAAAAGAAGTTCCATTTTTAATTCCATTTAATGAATATACATATGTATATATATTTTCAAATTACAGAACATTAAGTTTTATATCCACAGATTGCAGCTGCATAACCCATTCCCCTACATGGATGACGTGAGTATTAAAATGCTGCAATGTAAATATTGCAATAATAATTTGGATGCTTCTTGGATGAATGTATTCCTAATTCTTTCTTTGGGATTTAAATAAGGATTTTAATAATCCTGACCAACCATGAAGACTTATTTTTTGAGGAGAAAAATGTCACAACCATTAAACAGAAATAGTTAAGCCCACACTGATGCCTCCTAATGAAGCATCTGCAGAAAGAACAGTCACAGATTTTTTATTTAGAGTCAGGTTCCTAATGTTAAAACAAAATGCAAGAAAAAAATAGAACAAAAGAAACCAAAATGAAGGAAAGAAAAGATGCAGTGGTGTGTGTACTAGCTTTCTTGTATCAGATGATACTTAACACAAGCCCTCTATTAGAACAACCAGTTTTCAATTTCAGCAGTTGAAAAGTGCTCACAGCATTGTTTGGAAAATAGCAAAAACAAACAAACAAAAAATTCCAACACAGATAAAAAACAGAGTGACTTAGTAGAGTGCTAGAACCAAACTTCTGGTTTTGTTCTATATACCGGAAGCATGGAAAGTCATTAACTTTACCTAGTGGTTCCTGTAAAACAAACAAACAAACAAACAAACAAACAAATCAAACCAAAACAAAAAAGAACAAATCAACACACCAAGCAGTTTGAATATTTATGTGTGGCACCCTAAACCTATTGCTTCTGCTGGTTTTGTATCTACTAATCCCACTATCAAGAGATGGAACCTGAAGTATTTCATAGCATCAAGGCAGAGTGAGTGGTGCAGGGAAGATAGAAATTCTAAAATACCTAGTTAGTATCTAGATAAACAGGATAAATGTAGCTGTCTGTCCTGTAAGATCAATCCACAGCTCTCAGTACAGCTGACTGCAAAGTAATGCAACTAAAGATATATAAAGAGTAGACAGCACCGTGGTAATTAAAATACACCTTCACAGAAATCCAATGAAAATTAATAGGTTTCTGCTGCACTTAACATCTGCACTAGGTCTTGTATGAGTCAAACTTATTGTTCCTTTACATTATTTTGTTACTAATAAGAGAATTTTTATGAGGTTATGAAAATTTAAAAGCTTCAAGTTGATTTTTATTTATTTATTTATTTGTTGTCTTGAATTTCTAAGCCTCTTAAGTGCCATCATATGCCCCATATGACAGTTGCCTGAAGAATGACTTCTCTTCCAAGATTTACTCCTCTTCTATCAAAAACAGATTACTTTCTTCCTTCAGTATATTTGTATTGACTCTTGCCAAGGATGGTAGGCAGAATTAATTATTTTCAAATGTTTCCACTTGGTTCCCTGTGATTATGCTCATTCAGTTTTTGTTTTACAGAATGGAGTTTCTCCTGACTAGTACCAGACTTTTTCTCATTAACCCACAGACATAAATAGAAAGTAAGTCTTCTTATCACTAAATGCTGTCTGAAAGTTAGTCTTAAATATAAGTAACTCAGTCCTACAGCAATAAACCAATTTGCATGCTGTTGGTTTGAAATCATAAAATTATGTCCAGCATATGACTTACTTCACCTGTCTAAACAATTTTCTGAGGATTAAATGATCTTTAAAGACAATTAATACATATATAGATAGTGAAAAAGGAACACGTGGTGACTGAATTTTAATGCATATTCTAGACCAAGTAAGTCCTAAAGGACAGAACAGTAAAGAAAGCTCTGTAAGGGTTTATACAGAAGGGAAACACAGTAAACTAAAGGAAGAAGTGGAATGCAAGAGATATAAACTGCAGTAATAACAGTACATTTTTTCTGTGGTAAAACTCTTTCAGTCAAGTTATATTAAAAGCCCTCAAATTTTGAGAAGAAAATGCTTCTACACTAGAAATTTCCTGACTTTCAGTTGGAAAATCTTCCAGCAAAAAAAGTTCAAATTTGAACAAGCAGGTGAGATCTTCATTTACTGAGTCCTCTTTCTTCTTTGCCAACGCACCTCCTCCTCATACATAAGTTTCACATTTGCAGTAGGCTCATTATAAGGAAACAAAGCTTATCTGTCTCTTATTTATTTATTTATTTATTTATTTATTTTTTGAGCATTTACAGCACTGTGAAGAATTCTTCAATGTGACATCTTTTCTGTCCTCATTTTTGTTATTCATGTTTTCTTTGATTTGTGCACAGCACATAAAAATAGGATTTCAACTCAACTTGTGATATGAAATATGCCATTATATGGGAATATATCTTACTGTATTTTTAGTGTCTGTTCAGAGGAGCTTCTGGGGATCTAATTATTAAATATTTTATGATTTTGGTTTCAGTTATTGAACTGTTCCTAAATCAAAGGGACTCTGTGTATCCTGTGATGATGCTTTCACCGCCTGTGCCGTGTCCCTCTTACTGCACATTAGTGGCTACACTAAAGTAAATTCAAAAATGTCTGTTTATAACTAACAAATCAGGGATCACAGAATCACAGAATCACAGAATTGCAGGGGCTGGAAGGGACCTCTAGAGATCATCTAGTCCAACCCCCTTGCCAAAGCAGGCCCCCTAGACCAGGTTGCACAGGTAAGCATCCAGGCAGGTCCCCTCCCTGGGCAGCCTGTTCCAGTGCTCCATCACCCTTACTGTGAAGAAGTTCTTATGCACATTTGTGCAGAACTTCCTATGCTTTATTTTGTGGCTGTTTCCCCTTGTCCTATCAGCATGCAACTCTGAAAAGAGGCTGGCCTTGTCCCTTTGTCTCCTGCACCTTAGGTATTTATAGACATTGATCAGATCCCCTCTCAGTCTTCTCTTCAGAGGGCTGAACAGACTCAGGTCTCTCAGCCTTTACTCATAAGAGACATGCTCCAAGCCCTTATTCATTTCTGTGGCCCACTCCTGGACTCTTTCCAGGAGATCCCTGTCTTTTTTGTACCAAGGAGCCCAGAACTGGACACAATACTCCAGGTGAGGCCTGACCAGTAGAGTGTGATAATCACCTCCCTTGATCTGCTGGCCATGCTCCTTTTAATGCACCCCAGGATGCCACTGACCTTCTTGGCCACCAGGGCACACTGCTGGCTCACGGCCAACCTGTTGTCCACCAGGACACCCAGGTCCTTCTCTGCAGAGCTCCCCTCCAGCAGGTCATCGCCCAACCTGTACTGGTACATGTGGTTATTCCTCCCTAGGTACAAGGCTCTACACTTGCTTTTGTTAAACCTCATCTGGTTTATTGTTGCCCAGCTCTCCAGTCTGTCTAGGTCTTGCTGAACGACAGCACAGCCTTCTGGTGTGTCAGTCATTCCTCCCAGCTTCGTATCATCAGCAAACTTGCTGAGGGTGGACACTATCCCCTCATCAAGGTCATTCGTGAAGATGTTGAACAAGACCAGACCCAGCACCAGCCCCTGAGGAACACCACTAAATACAGGTCTCCACCCAGACTTTGAGCCGCTGATCATAGGAAGCTACTGACAACATAGACTAAGAAATGCTGCTTTTAGTTGGTTTGTTCTCCTTAGGTGCTGCAGCTGACTGCCTCATTTCTTATTTCAATTGGTGATTAGTAAAGCTACCCATTTTCTTTACATGTAAAAGGACAGTAATAATAATAGCAATAACAATAACTTTGGAAATATAGTGCTTACTGAGAGACAAGGTAAGTGATATCTATAATCTTACTAATTAAAAATAAAAGCAAATATAACCTTCTGAAACAGCCAGCAAACTGGGGAGATTTCATGGAATTCTGCATTAACAAGGAAGAAGTTAGTATTAGCTCCTTGAGGAAAAATATGTTGAATATTTATCTGCTGCTAAATGACTTGCTTGGGGCCATTTAATAATTTACAGAATACATTTGAAGGATTCTGTAAGACCAGAATACTGGGGAAACTTTGTATTGGTAGCAAGGCTGACAAGTAGGTTACTGGGGATATTTGAAAGTCAAAGGAAAGGCTGAGCAAGGCTACTCCTCTTTTTATTTTTAGTGGAGAAAAAAAAAAAAAAGGACTCCTAGAAATAGGCAGATCCATGATGAAATTTACATCTCAGGCACCTTCTTTAGAATGAGATGAATGAGTGTCCTTGCCCATGTCAAGGGGGTTGGAACGAGATAGTCTTTACAGTCCCATTCAACTCAAACCATTTTATGAATAACTTCTGGGTTCTTCAGTCACTTATTTCTTTGCATTATAAATTTTGCTGACTAACTATATTTGATAAATTACTTGGATTTATTTAAAGTGTCTTAGTCTGTATCTGCAGGGCTAAAAGCTTTCCATTCTATACTTGCTCACATTATGGCTCATATACTCAAATACAACTTCTACATATAGCACAAGTGGCATCAGACTGACATAATATTTGGTCTAGATTTTTTATGAGCCCCATATGGAATTTCTGTAGCTGCATACAGTGTTTCAGTTGCTTTATTTTCTGTTTTTGCTTTAAGTTCCTAACAGCTGAACTAATATGTCACCACATTAAAGTGATGTTTTACAGAATGCAGGGTAAGTTAAAGATACACTGGGAGACTGAATGACTTTGTGTTTGAAATGTAGAATTCATTTACGTAAAGAAACAGAAATGTATTTTGGGTTTTCTATAAAAATACAGAGAAAATCAGTGTTGTCATAAATCTGATGTCAGAAAACTTTGATTGTTATCCTTATTGACTCTAATATGTTGGTAGTATTCAATTAAACTTCTCCTATTCTGTCCCAGTTGTGTCCCAATTTCTTCTGTATTTGACAGTGAAAAAGAATATTTTTCTGTTTCAAAGGATATTTGGAGAATTCATCATCTAAGCTCAGTTTTTCTGTGCTCACTATTTCTGAAATGCACAGTCTGAAAAACCGCTCCTTCTTTTTGCACAAATGCTCTTCCTTTTTGTACTGATGCTGAGGAGCTGCTAATGTCTTAGAAAGTAATTACAGAGACATTCTCTCCTCTCTTTTCAGTCTGACCCTTCCCACTGAGGTTTTAAGGTATAGGCAATAATACTAAATTAATGGGATTGAATCAATGAGAGAGGCTTTCTCCAACAACGGAAGAGAGATTCAAACTATTGCCAGTGTATTATTTCAGATGAGTTGCTCACAGAGAAAAGCATTCTAAAGGTCCTGTTACAGAATGAACACCTGAATCTGAACCAGAGAGAGTTGCTTTAATTGAGAAAGAGTAAGGTTACATATTGTAATCAAATCACTTAAAGCCACATTCATCTCAGGAAGATTCAATATCAAATTTAACAGTAATCTGTTAAGAAAGAGATACATAAACAGAGGCATTTATATTTTTAGTAGCAAAATAATTTTAGCCAAATAAACCCCTAAGGATTAGTGCTGCTGTAGATCATGTCTTGAATGCAGTGGATATCCAATGCTGCTGGATTTTATCTTCTGCTTCAGCATCTTTACAAAAGTATTCATCTTGTGTGGTCCAAGGCTGAGATGCAAAAGTAACTGTGATAGGATTGATGAGTAGGGAATTTACCTGAAAAATCCCAGATCAGATTGAAAAATCATCAATCGTATGGAGCTTAACAAAAGCAAGCGCTGGATTCTGCATCTCACATGGGCTAATACTGGATATATGTACGCTCTAGGGAAAAAAAAGGCTGGGGACTTGCCTCAGAGAAAAGGATCTGGAGGTTTTGATCAGCGTGTACTGTGGCAGCCAAAGGACCAGCATAGCCTGGGATGTATTAAACACACCACTGCAGGCTGGTCAAGGGTAGAGATAGTCCCACTCTGCTTTGAACTTGTGCAGTCTCTCACCAAATACTGTGTGTGGTTTTGGGTGCCACTGTATAAAATTGCATAAAAACATTAAAGAGAGTCCAAAGGAGGGCTACGAAGATGGTGAATGGTCTAGGGGTGGAAGATGTAAGATATAGAGTAAGACATAACAGGATCTGAAGGATGGTATGAAGCTGCATCAGGGGAAGTTCAGACTGGGTATTAGGAAAAAGTTCTTCACTTAGAAAGTGAAGTCCAGCACTGCAAAGGCTCCCCAGGAAAGTGATCACAGCACCAAACCTGCTGGAATATTTTGTCAATGCTCTCAGACATAGGGTTTGATTCTTGGGTGGTCCTGTTTGGAGCTAGGATTTGTGCCCCTTCCAAAGTGAGATTTTCTGTGATTCTTTAGTTTTATAGCAGTTCGTAAAATTGATGTAGAAACATTCTTACAATCAGTTCCAGCAAACTATCACAGAAGCTGTCTGGACTTGAGTCTGCTAATAAGAGTACTAAATAATACTGAAGCCAAGCAGCAGTAAGACATAATCTGATGTAAAAGTGCATACTTATTTCATAAAAACTCCTTCCAAATATAAAAGCTAATTTTTTGAAAATCAAGTTTCAGTAAAATAAATTAGTTTTCACTTCTATTTTTTTTTTCTATTAATAAGAGCAATTTCACATGGCTGACATATTTTCCAGCGAACTTCTATTCATGAGTATTCAAACTTCTGACAGAATCTGAGGTACTCAGCGCAATAATAAGGCAGATTTGGAATCAAGAGCAACCTGGAGGTAAATATTAACTACAAGCAATGTCTAGGACTTCACACCACTGAGAGAATAGCCTGAGACTTCATAAGGTCTTTGTATCTATAATAACAGAAATTGTGCTAAAGGATAATTTGCATAATTATTTTCTGCTCTTGTAAAACTCAATATGAACTTAGCCAAGATTTCAGCCTATAAAAATTTCAAATGACTCATGTTGAGATTTGGAGATTGATACATTAATTATTCAGAATCCATCTGTACTTGAGATGCTCCAGACCTAAACAGCTTTGTTATAGCCAGAGTGCTCACAAGCTCCTCATAGAAAGGAGCACACAAGGAGCACTAACCTGCCAAAGCTAGACTGGACTGTCTTTGCAATTCTGTTTCAGGTAAGGACAGCCTGAGGGTCAGCAACAACAGAGAATGGGAAGAGTTTCTTTTCTAGACAGATGATTGATACACAGACAGTGAGAAGAACAATAAAATAAAGAAATTTAAAAAAAAAAAAAAAAAAAAAACCTTTTTTTTTTTTTTTTAAGGATAAGGAGGAAAGCTGAACAAATTGACAAAGGTTCTGGGGGGTTTGCAAAAGGGGAAGCAATAAATAATATGAAAATTCAGTGCATGGCACATAAAATAGACCCAATGCATATAGAAGCTTTTCCTTTCACAGCAGTTCTCTCATTCTTCATACACAGTAGACACGCCTACACATACTGTCCTCTTAAATTTTCCCCCAAAACAGAGTGCTATGAGAAGTAAATAAAATGCAAAAATTCAAGCATGTGAGCAAAAACTGCATTTAAAATTTAAGAGATGAGTACATGGATTGAATTTGTATTTATCAAACCAGTTCAGATTGCAAGAGCAAACTCAAAGTTGCATCAACCTTTTGGGGTTCAATTTTACACAATTTGATGTCTAACAGCTCCAAAATTATTTCTGGTAAAAAAAAAAGAATGTATTACTTTATGCTCAGAGTCATTGTGAATCCACTTTTCTGACATTTCTCTTGGTTGTCCCAGTCTGTTGTGCATATATTTTACTTTCTTTTTTTTTTTTTTTTTTTTTTTAACCCTAGAACTGTATTTATTTCAGGTGTTGAGCTTTAGAATTTTCTACCCTCTGCTACTTCTCTATCTGTGGGGCATTGCCTCCCTAGTTGTGCATTCAGTACTTGAACCACTGAGTCTGTGAGACAGAATCATAGAATTGTTAAGGCTGGAAAAGACCTCAACTAACATGCTCAGATCCTTTTCTGCCATGCAGATTTCCAGATGCTCTGCCCAAGCCTGTAGCATTGTATGGGGTTGTTGTGATCAAAGTGTAGGACCTGCCACTTGGCCTCGTTGAACCTCATACAACTGGCCTCCACCCGTTCACCCAACCTACCCAGACCCCTTTGTAGAGCCTTCCTACTCTCAGACAGTTCAGTACTTCCTTCCAACTAAGTGCCACCTGCAAACTTAATGAGGGTGCATTGAATCATCTCATCCAGATTGTCAATAAAGATATTACACAGGGTCAGTCCAAACACTGACCCCTGGAGAGCATCACTCATGGCCATTTGCCAGCAGGATTTTACTCCATTCACCACCACTCTCTGGGCTGCATCTCCAGGCAGTGTTTTACTGAACAAAGAATACACCTGTCCAAGTCATGGACTGCCAGATTTTCCAAGAGAATGATGTTGGAGACAGTTAACAGCTTCACTAAGTCTAAATAGGCTAAATTTACAGCCTTTCCCTCATTCATAAGTGGATCACCTGGTCATAGAAGGAGATCAGGTTGGTCAAGCAGGATCTGCTTTTCATGAACCCATGCTGGCTGGGCCCGATCCCCTAGTTGTCTGACACATACTGTGTGATCACTCTCAAGATGATACAGATAAGAGGAAAGGACCCTTTCACCTGACAAAAATCCAGGCAACAATGGCTGGATCTGATATTATTTCTCGCTTCAAGGGGTTTCATGTTGATGCTCTCGTAGAATCACAGAATGACTAAGTTTGCATATTGCCCTACACAATAGGGCATATTGCCCATTCAGCATTCACTGCCACATCTTTATCCCTTTCTTTCTGCTACATTCACCACGTGAATAATTTCAAAAGATTGTACTTCAAATATTTCAGGATTATAGAATGAATTAGATATTAGTTGCTGCCACACTCATCTTGTCACTTTTTATTGTGGAAGGAATTCCAAAATCTACCTTTGACTTTGAAATGATTTCTGATGGAGTTTGTTTTTTTTTTTAGGGGTCATTCATTACCACAGGAAGATGTTAGCTCTCCAACAGTTATGTTGTACTAGGAATATTATCCCACTGCACGTTAGAATCCTTATCCCACTATTTCACATCTCCTTGTTTGGCATCAAACTGATTTTCTTTGTAAAGTCTTGATGTACATTTGACATAAAAACTGCATGAGGAGATTTGTGCTATATTGCAGCAAGTTCAGATCTTAAGTACAAGTTGTTTAATGTTTGATGAAAAACAAAGCGCAGTCATGTATTATCTCCTTCATACTGCAATGAAGCAACCATTAGAACAATTAGAAATTTGACATTATTTTCACTATTGCCTTTCTTTGTCTACTAATCACAAAGCAGAACCACTAACATTAGCTAATTCAGAGCAATAGAGTACAAGTACAAAAGTTAAAAAAATTAAAAAAAATTTCCAGGCCAGTCAGCCTCAACTCTGATCCTGGAAAGGTTATGAAACAACTTGTTCTGGATGTCATCTCCAAGCAACTGGAAGAGAAGAAAGTTATCAGGACTAGTCAACATGGATTCACCAAGGGGAAATCATTCTTGACCAACCTGGTAGCCTTTTATGATGTCATCACTGGTTGGGTAGATGAGGGGAGAGCAGGGGATGTTGTGTACCTTTACTTCAGCCAGGTGTTTGACACCACCTTCCACAACATCTTTCTTATAAAATTTAAAAAATGTGGGATACATGAGTGGATGGTGAGGTCAGTTGAGAACTGGCTGACTAGCAGAGCTCAGAGGGTTGTCATCAGTGGCACAAAGTCTGGAGTTGGAGGCCTGTAACTAGTGGTGTTCCCCAGGGGTTAGTTCTGTATCTGATCCTGTTCAACATCATCAACCTGGATGAAGCAAGTTCGTTGATGATTTGTTGGCTGACACACCAGAAGGCTGTGCTACCATTCAAGAAGACCTGGACAGACTTGAGAGTAGAGCAGGGAGGAACCTGATGAGGTTTGACAAGAGCAACTGTAGAGTCTTGCACCGGAGGAGGAATAACCGCATGCATCAGTGCAGTTTAGGGGATGACCTGTTGGAGAGGAGCTCTGCAAAGAAGAACCTGGGGGTTCTGGTGGATGGCAGGTTGGTCATGAGCCAGCAGTGTGCCTTTGTGGCCAAGAAGCCCAATGGGATCCTGTGGTACATTAAAAAGAACATGTCCAGTAGGTCAAGGGAGGTGAACCAACAGGGGGTCACAAAGATGCCTGAAGCATCTCCTATATGAGGAAAGGGTCTGCAACCTGGGTCTATTCAGCCAGGGGAAAAGAAGACTAGGGGGGGGAAATCTGATAAATGTTTATATATATCTAAAGGGAGGTGGGAGGCAAATGGATGAGGCCAGGTTCTTCTTGGTGGTGCGTAGCAATAGGGCAAGGAATAACGGCCCAAAACTTGAACACAGAAAGCTCTGTACAAACACAAAGAAGAACTTCTTTACAGTAAAGGGTGACGGAGCACTGGAACAGATTGCCCAGAGAGGTTGTGGAGTCTCCTTCTATGGAGATATTCAATACTCATCTGGACACCTACCTGTGAGACCTACTGTAGGGTGCCTTAGCAGGGGGGTTGGATTCAATGATCTCTTGAGGTCCCTTCCAACCTCTGCAATTCTGTAAAAAATGATTAAAGTAAATTCATTGACTCATTAAAGACTAAAATTCACATTGACATTTGAATTATAATTTATTTAGTACTTTTTACATTCCTATCTAATTCATATGTGCTGTTCACCCTGAAAATTAAGTTCCTGAGTTTACTCAAAGAAAAGCAATGGTAGAACAAGTATGAAAAAAATTAAAAATGGCACATCAGACTACTGTAGAGGTGACAGTTCCTACTGGATTTGTATGCAACGTACTCTCCTGCAACAAAGAATGCATACAGATATAGAAATCACCTCTGGGATGCACATCCCTAGGAAAAATGTTCACTGAACATAGGAGACATCTCACTCAGGTGTAATACCTTGCACTTGGCCTTCTTGAACCTCATTTTGTTCACACGGGCCCACTTTTCGAGTCTGTCCAGGCTCCTTTGGGGCATACTTTCCTTCTGAAATTAAAAAAAAAAAAAAACACCACCACTCAGCATCTGCACTGTCCTCTGCAAATTTGCTGACAGTGCATTGAATCCCACTGTTAAGATCATTGATAACTATGTTAAAACCGCAACAATCCCAACATAGACCCCTGAGGGACACTACTCACCACCAGCCAACCCCTGAACATAGAGCTGCTGACCACAACCCTCTGGCTGCAAATAGATAAACAATTCTTCATGCACCAAATAGTCCTGCTTTCAAATCCATATATATTGAATTCAGTGTTATAAGCGTGGTTAGGGACTGCGTCAAGAGCTTTGCAGAAATCCAGGTGGACAACATCAGTTGCTCATCCTTTGTCCACTGGTGCTGTCACTTCATTGTAGAAGCTCACCAGGTCAGATAGGTGTGATCTGCTCCAGGTAAAGCTGTGCTGGCTTCATCTCCTCATCTTGCATGTATGGCTTCCAGGATGATCCACTCCATGATTTTATCAGGCTTACCAGCCTGTAGTTTCCTGGGTATTCCTATCTACCTTGTCTCCAAAACAAGGCTAGAATCACAGTACAGTGGAATAATTGCATGAAATTTCCATATTGTCAAAGACATAATATTGCCATAGCTTCCCTTAATTTCTGACTGTGCTCATCTGTCTCCTATGTTTATTGTTTGTTTGCTTACTTTAGAAGGAAGACTTTTCAATTTGTAATCTGAAAGTCTCCTCTATGGCTTTATCATTCTCTATATTTTTGTTTTTTATCTCAGAATGCAGCAGTTCATTTAATATATCATATGGCAAATCATTACCATTCCAGAGAGAGCTTTCAGTTTACAGGGTGAAAACCAAACTGTGAGTAGCCTAGTATGTTATATGTCATATTGCTTCCAGGATCTCTATTACCATCAGCAGTTTGATGCATTAGGTAATGGATGACTTTGAGTTATTTTTGATTGCCTTTTTCCTGGTGAAGAACAGCATGTGTAGCTGAAAACAGGTTTTCCTTGTTGCATTTGCTTTTTTATTTTTTTTCCCCCTCACTACAAAACAAATCCTCTGTACTTCAGAAAAGACAAAGACAAAAGTACAAAACTCAAGGTCACAAGCAGGGAGAATAAAGATTAAAAACACCAGCATTCAGTAGTTCTCTCTCTCTGTCAAGCAATATTCTGCTTCCACAAGTTTTTAAGTGATTGTTTTATTTACTCTGTCACAATCTAGAGGATACCTGGCTATCTCCATTGCATTTTATCCACTTGAATCCATCTCTCTTTACAAGTATCTTGTTGGTCCCATAAATAAGTCTCTGTTTTTAGAACTTCTTCATTATTAAATTATCCACAAGCCATGACGTTAAAAGCTGTTTTACTGAAGTTATAGCAGTCCCATAAGTACAGAAACTTATTAGTATTAGCAGCATACTTGTAAGAGGTGACAGTTGGGAAAGACACAAGGATAGTGCCAGACCCCACTAACCCACTAGAGATTGAATCAATCCATCAGAAAAGACACTATAAGATTGCACAGAAGGGAGAAGAGAATAGATCTCTCATGATATTTATAAGGCCTATTTCCTCATGATTTCACTTTCATGCAAAGGGATGTTACTCCTGTGCATCTCACTGTAATGTCATGTTTGCGATTTGAACTGTTTCAGAATTATTTGATTATTCTAACAGAAAAAAAAAAATTCTCAGCAATTTAAGTCTCACATTGAGTGACTAGGATGTAATCTATCTGTCAAGTTAGCCTATACACCTCGATAGCATCCTTTAGGTTTCAGTGGGATTTAGCAGTCCCTGTGACACTATTGAAGGCTTGAAATTTTGGAGTAAATTTTATCAAGTTTATCAATTAAAAAGGAGTCCAGAAGTAATAAGTGAAATAAACATCTAAAGACATTAAATTACATAAAGATTAATCAGAAACCATAATTAATAGCACACAGTTATAGCACAGAATTATTCGTTCTTCTTTCTCTTGCTTTCTCCGACCACTGGGAAAGTGAGTGCAGAATTCATTTTGTTTAATGATGACAATCATTAAGCATTTAATTATTCAACTTGAATGAGATTTTATTTTCCTTCTGGGAGTAAAGAGAGAATTTCTAATTATGAATTTCATAAAGGAGCATAAAGAAAATAACTTTTTCTTAAGGAAAAAAAAAAGAACGTCCTCAATTTCAATTAATTTTGATAAATGTTTTAAATCCTTAAAGGAAGATTTATTGTCCAAAGGGTTTCAGCACTAAAAGAGAAAAAAAGTCAAGCTAAAGCAATACTGTAATTTTTCCCTTCTGTGTCTTAGGATTTGTCTTTTACTAAATCGTACAAATATATACTTACTGTGCATTATATGAAACCTATCACATTATATTGTCGCTACTTTTAAATGATTTAGAGTTATGTGAAATTACACTGCCCTGCAGTTGTTCAAAAATCCTAGCCTTCATTTTGGAGTTAAAACTATTATTTAGGAATCAGCTGAAAACTCTAATCTGGCTTTGTATAATGAAAGATAACACAGTGGAGATCTATAGAAAACACCCAAAATTAAAAATATTCCATTTCAGTCTTTATTCATTATTATGTCTACCATTCAAAGCAAGAGTATAACTCCAAATCATCCACCACACTTGCTCTCATCCTCAAATGTTACCATACTCAGTCGAGCTTATCATTTTTAATTTGTGGTCTCTGACGCCACACAATAGTCTTTAGGTCTGTTTGCAACATACATGTGGAGAAATTAATATTTAAACAAGTCAGCTATATCAGAGTTTAAAACATACAAGAGAGAGATGATCCAGTTATCAGCAAAGAAAACAGTGCTTAAAGAGAAAAGTTACACAAAAACTATCTGAGCATTCAGGGTCAGGATTAGAAAACTAGCTCTTGTTCATTCACCTCACTACATTAAGATTCATTGGATAACATGCAATCCATCATCTAGAATTTTGATATGTGTATTTTTTCAAATCTTTTTATCTTATTACCTAATTTCTAGGTGTTCTTCTCAATATGCAATTTAATAGGATTAGTTAGATGCTTCAATAGTTAGATTCACTTTCATAATAGCAAAATAATTAGTATTCACTCAGATCCTGATAAAAATCTTTGGATAGTTACAATAGCTATTTTCACCAGATAAAAGGAGTATACCGAGGTTCTATGAAGATTGCAACTGTTAGACATTAGAGAGCAAAGTTACTTAGTGAGTTATAGGAATACAGTCACAGAAGCTGTAGGATAGACAGAACACAATTCTGTGCCAGCTAAACACAGTTTCATTAACGTGACTTCTGACAGTGTAATTGAGTTTATTTCTATTAAAAAAAAATACATAAGTTAGGGAGCATCCGGCCTTTTTCTGGAAGGGAGCATAATTTTCCTAAATAATTTTCAGGATGCTCAAACCATATCAAAACTTGTTATTTATCATTAAGCATATTTTTCTGTTTCCTAATAGCAAAATAAATAAGGCTTCCTTCAGCTAACATTAAGCATTAATTTGTGGCCTTACATCTCTTACTCCCTATTCAAAGGGAAAACTCCTAAATTCCCCCTCAAGCCCCAAATATATTTCAGTGTTTATCTTTGCTTCCAGACTACAGTAAGCATTAATCTGTAATTAATGTTTCGTACTTTAATCAATATTATAAAGTTCCTTTCAATATAATTACATCTTTACAGGAGATTTTATTTTGATAAACAGTTTGCAACAACAGGAGTGTTTTATGGCTTTCCGGGCATATCTTTCTCTAAATCTTCAGCAGTATTAAGAGTTTTATTCTGTGGATTACATAGAAATGTTTAGAGGATAAATGAAAAATTTTCATTTTCTACTTTAACCACTGTCCAACAAGCAAACTGCAGAAAGTTCATAAGCTGTAAGTGGGCTTGCTTGTAGGAGTTTGACTCTAGCAAAAAGCTCACTGCAGCTTTAGTTTAATCAGCTCATTCTTTGGTATTTGCTTGCTGCTTTCTTGCCTGAAGGGCAAACACTGTCCTAATGAAGCACACAAGGACAAATGACTTTTCCAGGCTGTGATTAATTTTCACAAGCTGACTTAAATCACTAGTTAATTAATAGAAGATTTGTTGATTTACAAAAAAGCACAGTCATTATAACCAGTATTATATTGATTTGTTTTTCATGAATTTAATGCAGAAACAAGCTTTTATTTAGAAACTGTCTTAATGTGTTGAGATTCCACTGAAGAGTGATAACGTATTAGAAAAGAGTACAGAGACAATGGCAGGTTGTGTTTACCTGCTTGACTGGGTCTTTTAAAAAGAAGAAATAGATACCATCAATGTCAAGCTGTAAACTACATAACCCCTGGGCCCTCCATTGTTCCTCCCCTCCCATCGTCCCTCAGACAACCAGGATCGCAATATTCACGCCAATATTTTCACTTTTAAACATAAGTGGGTAATAACTTATGATTTAGCAAAGATAGAACACACTTCAATACAAATCAAACATTTCTCCCTACCGTGGTATATTTGCTCCTTAATATTTTTATTTCATTATGGTTAACAACTGCAAATGGATTAAAAAGCAAATTTCGTGAAGGTATTTAATTACATATGTTAAAATATTTGTATCCGTATGGTGTTCTGACAAAAACCATGAAATAGCATCTATAAAATATATGCAAAAGAACTTAAGAACTGATAACAATAACTAGTTGTGAACTAAGAATATATTTGTACAGGGGGATCGCTATGACTGCTTTGGAGAGCATTGTTCTGAGCCCCTAATGGACAGAGATGACAGAATAGATATTTAATTTCTGGTGACATTTGCCAATGGCACAGAGATTAGTTTTAGTAATATGTCATGATGAAGAGAAGCAGAGGAACTATGCTGATTAGTGATACAGGCCAATTAGCACGGAAGGTGTTGATGCAATAGTGGCTGATCAAGTGTTGAAGAAAGGAGATATAGGGAACAAGACAACGTCCTCAAAGGTGGTGTTCTGTAAAGAGCGTAATCTTTAAACTAAACAAAGTATTTGTTGGATGGAACGCCCCATTGTGAAGTAGCAGGAGAAGTAGAAAGACTCTCACTAGAATCTCAAGCCAAGCAAATTTAAATTAAAAACAAAGTACAAACTTTTAAGAGCTATGGGACAGCCTGTCTAGATGACTGGATGACCTATTATTCAGTTTCTTTAACAGAATAATAGTTGCTATTTCAGAAGATTTACTTTAATCAAACAGGCGTTAGAATTCAATATGAAAACAACATGGGAAATGTAGTGTCTGTAACAGAAGAAATGGTCTCTTTGGACTCAGAAACCATGAATTTTGAAGACCATTGATGTTGCCTGAGAGGTGACACCATACATTTTAGCAGATTTTAGTATTTACTTTAATCAAATGAGCATTACTGATGTTACAGATACATTTTTTGATAGCTTAGACTATATTAGACTAATAGACCCCTCTACTCATTTATTCTTCACTTCTGCACAGTGTAAAAATCAGACTGCTGTCAATGGATTTTTTTTTTTTTTTATAGCAAACATAGCAACTAATGTGCTTCTTACAAATGCATATTCCCCTTCCACTATTACAGATCTAAAGAATTCTACAATTAAAAGATTGTTACCTACACAGCTGCCTGGATTCTTTTGATTCCGTATTTATGTGGCATTCAGATGTGGATTCCTCAGTACAGGAGAGAAAGAGGCCTGTTGGAACACATCCAGAGAAGGACTACAAAAATGATCCAAGGGATGGAACATCTTCCATCTGAGAACAGGCTGAGAGAGCTGGGGCTGTTCAGCCTGGAGAAGGCTCCAAGGTGACCTGATAGCTGCCTTCCAGGATCTAAAGCGGGGCTGTAAGGAAGAAGGGGACAGACTCTTCAGCAGGGTCTGTTGTGATAGCACAAGAGGAAATGGTTTCAAACTAAAAGAGGGGAGATTTAGACTGGATAAAGGAAGGTGGTTTTTTTTTTTTTTTTTTTTTTTTTTTTTTTTTTTTTTTAACATGAACAGGTTGCCCAGAGGCATGGTGGATGCACCATCTTGGAGATATTCAAGGGCAGGCTGGACAGGGTTCTGAGCAACCTGACTGAGCTGTATGCATCCCCGTTCTCTGCAGGAGAGTTGGACTAGATGAGCTTTAAGGGTCCATGCCAACTCAAACAATTCTATGATCCTGTGCATAAATCACTAAAAGTTGGTGTACATGATGACCTATTCATTTTATACCTTCCTTAAAAGTGATGTACAGTATAAATTGAGTACCAGATATTCATAGAAAACAATTTCCTAGATTGAATGCTTACACATGCAAGTCTAGGATTATTTAGAACAAATTTGATTTTAGTTTTTGACTTTTTAGCCAAAAAAGAGCATGTTCCCTTAGTGCCATTATACCTGTGTTTCTTCTTCACAGTAATGCTTTCCTACCAACGGCATCAGCAGGAAGCTGAACATCCAGTTTAACACATATTTGATGATAGCATATTTGAATAGCTTTTGTTGAGAAGGACTATTACACTTCCACCGGGTACTATGTACATCTCCATTACATAATTAAGCACCAATTAAAATACTTTTAAATTAAATTGTTTCCTGTTGCCTTTTCAATGATGTTAACTTGGATCTTCATCTGCCTAATGTCATCAGTTAGCATACTAGACCCAGTGCCATTAAGGTTAATGTACAACATGTTTATACTATTTACACTGTACATTAGCATGTCATAACATATGTCAAACATGAAACCTGATCATAACAATGATGACAAACCCACAAAGGAATAAATAACAAGGAAAATATGCGAACTGACTCCTATCTGAAGATTTTGTTAGCTTTCAATTAGGTGCTTGAAGATTTCAAACATCCTCAAAGAACAAGATAAACAATGCTGAAAATGGAATGAAGGTTTTAGAAGTCCTTGTAGAAATGTGAACGTAGACAAGCATATTTACTGCCTAACTTTGTCCTGGAGTACTCAAGTATACCCTTAAAAAAACAATAGCAAATGCTTTGTTACAGTCCATCATGGCAAGTCACTGGAACGTCTTTTTTTCATTAAATAGATACCAAAAGTTACAAGTGACTTCTATCTGTATATTAAAGTGGGCAATACATAGTCTAGGTAACAGTAAATACCAGGGCAGCCTACATTACCATAATGTGATGACAAACACAACAACAATAGCAGAGCACTAAAATTCCAGGCCACAGTAAGTGAGGATTCACTCCACAATGGTAGCAGACACAAAAATAAGGAAAAGAAGTTGCTTACCTTCAGAAAGCCTCAGATGTGCAGAAATCTCTAGAAAATCACCCTCACCTCCACTACCAACCATTACATGAGGTCTGGGAAGGGCTGGATCCTGTCTTTACCCCTTCCAGTCACTCAGGTGCATTGCATGCACCTGAACTCCGCTGGGTTAGCCCTGCCTTCCTACCAGGTACTCAATCACTGTTTCAAGCCATGACTTAGCAATTCCACGACAATTATTTTCATTATTTCAAAAATATTTGCTGCTTAGTGAGTTAATAATGATTTAAAAACTGTTTAAATAATCATTTAAGGAAACCACAGAAAATGTGATGTATGAATTCTAGTTCCAGAGAATTTTATATTCTCATTGAACTACCTGATAATGTTTGAGAGTCTGAGGAGACAATAAACCAGTTCCACTGTTCCAATGGAATCTTGGTTTCCAAGATGTTCTACTTAAGCACTAACAGAGACATAGATTTCTATGTCAAAACATCACTATATTGCTTGTGAATCTCTAGAAGCAAATAATTGAAACAGGTGTACAGTATTTGGATCACAGCATCTTTAAAAGAAGAGATAATAAGTTGCTAATCAAATTCAGAGAAGTTATTATCGAAAATAACCTTATTTTTCGTTTTCCAAGCAAGGAAGTAAGGAAATTGAGATGTAAAATTTGAAAATCGGACTCTACCATTCACTAGTAAAGCTTCCTGTGGTTTTGTTTCTTTTCAAAGGTTTTGTTTGCAGGGATTTTTCTTTAATAAACATAGAAATTTGGAATCATCTAAAATTGTAGAGTCAACAAATGTATAGGTTTATAGAATCACTGAATCACAGAGTTGTAGAAGTTGGAACAGACCTCTGGAGATCGCTTAGTCCAACCCCCTTGCTAAAGCAGGTTCCCTAGACTAGCTTGCAAAGGAAAGCATCCAGGCAGGTTTTGAAAATTGCCACAGAAGACTTCACAACCTCTCTGGGCAACCTATTCTAGTGCTCTGTCACCCTTAAAGAAGGCTTTTCTCATCTTCATATGGAAATTCCTATGTTCCAGTTTGTGCCCACTGCCCCTTGTCCTGTTGCTGGGCACCATCAAAAAGAACCTGGCCCCACCCACTTGACACCTGTCCATTAGTTATTAATAAGCATTGATGAGATTCCCTCTTAGTCGTCTCTTCTCAAGGCTGAACAGTCCCAAGTCTCTCAGCCTTTCCTCATAAGGGAGACGCTCCAGGCCCCTAATCATCTTTGAAGCCTTCTGCAAGAAGTTCCCTGTGTTGCTTGAACTGGGGAGCCCAGAACCGGACACAGCATTCTAAATGTGGCCTCACCAGGGCAGAGTAGAGGAGGAAGATCACCTCCCTCTATCTGTAGGCCATGCTCTTTTTAATGAGCCTCAGGATACCATTGACATTCTTGGCCACAAGGGCATGCAGACTCATGGTCATGTCCATCAGGACACCCTGGTCCTTCAGTGCGCTGTTCCTTTCTAGCAGGTCAGCCTCTAACCTGTCCTGATGTGTGCAGTTATTCATTCCTAGGTGTAGGGCTCTACACTTGTCCTTGCTGAACCTCATAAAATTTGTCTCTGCTTATAGTAATTAATCTCCCAATGAAGCAGATGTATGAATCACTCTTTTTTTAACTTTTCCTTATTTTACCATCTAGGAAGAAATGACCAATAGCCAAGACCAATTTGAAGTATTACTTTTACGTAATGATGCTAGACAAATCCTACCCTTACATTCTCAGTAATGTAAGTTTTCACCTAGGAGGTAGATTATTTCAGAATTTGAAATGTACATTCTTGCTATAAGCAATCTTTATTTTCAGCTTATAAGATCTTAAAGATTTTGAATATTTGTACCAAACAGAAATAGAATTTGAATAGGAATATACACAGAAGTATGTATATGCATATACATATGTGTACATATGTCTGTCATAACTGAAATAGTGACTCGACAATTACAGAAGTCCTTTTTGTTTTTTTTTTTTAATGGTAAAACTATCCCATAATTACTTTTCAGGACATTAAATTGGTAATTCTTGATCATGAACACTCTGCTAACATCATTAAAGAACGTGTTGCTCAACATTCACTGTAGTTCATTCAGTGGCTCTCTGCTTTCTCCAAGAAAATGTTATGATGCCATATGTATGACTGATAGNATTCTCATCATTTAATGACTATCATGCCAGTGCCGAAAGATTTGCATTTTTTAATTATTTTTTATTTTTTATTTTTAAGACATCAAGGGATGAGGATACAAAAGAATGCAGACATTCCTATGTATTTAAACTTTGGTCAGTGGTGTCCAAAGCTGCCATCATCAAAATACCAATTAAATGACACTGAACCCTGGAGAAGTTTTTTTTTACATTGTGTTTTTATTGATGCATTTATTGGGCATGTCAATCAGTATTTCAACTCACCATCGATAGGCATTATTTAACTCATTTCTAACTCCCTTAGGATCTGCAAATTTTGCATCCTTCTATGTTGTCTGAATGTCTTATGTATGTCCAATATTGTTTAAAAGGCATAATCAGCATAGGTTCCATGGAAATATCACTACTGTTTTAAAGAACTAAGTATTTAGAACTCAAATTTATCATTCACAGCCTTGTTTTCAAATTAGACTTCAGCTTGAATATGTTCTTTTCAGAAAGCTAATCTAAAGTTTAAATCATTACTTTGGAAACTATTGCACTTCCCAGAAAAATATCAGATTAATTGGGACAGAAAGGTGAAATAAAAGTGAATATGACTGACTTGTCTTGTGATTCAAAAACTGTTCTGAGGCATAGGTTCTCATTAGGGCTTCACATTTCATTTTGTGTATTCATGTTCCACGGCCACTGGCCCAGAAAGAGGCAAAGTGTCTTGAGCCTCTGTTTTGGCTTGCTGGAAGCAAGGTGATGGAAATACCTGCTCAAAAGCATACAATATGATTTTATAATAAAAATACTAAATAAAAGTAATAGTGAAAAACCCACAGAGCTAGTGAAGCATAAACTAAAGTACAAATATCTTCTCTTCTTCTGAGTGACAGCTCTAATCAGTATGCTAGAAAGTCACACACATGCATATTCTATCCCTTGTTTTCCTTCTGTCTTTGGTCCAACAATCTTTGATTATTACATGAAAAATGGAACAGTTTCAAAAGAACAAAATGAGAATGCCCTTGATCTGTGTATGTGTTCATCAGGGAGAGAAAGGCATTTTAACTGTGCCTCATATGAGTATTCCACTGTTAACAAATAAAAATGGGAATAGAAAAGTATCTTCTAAACTAAAGTTTTATAAGGTTATAAAATATTATTTATGTATTTGAAAGAAAAAAAAAAGATGTGAGTGCCTTGCTTTTGGAATTGGTTCAGAAGTCAAAATCCCATAGCAGGAAAATGCTTCTCCAGGAAATACACCCAAGCCACAATAAAAGAGAAGGTCCTACCTGTATCCACAGATCTTTACCTTCAGTGTGCCACCTTCTTATCATCAAGTGTTCCCTAAGCACTTCTCATAGATGATCATTAAAATCTAAATCCAGATTCCTCTTTAAGGAACATGGTTACATTTAGGTGTTACAAGCATTTCAATTTATATTTCAGTTAAATTCAAAATTAGCCATGGGTCTGCTTTTCTTCTGCTTCTAGCAGCCAAGAATTTTGGAATCTGATTAAGTATCAAAAACAGAATCTTAAACCCAAATATTTAATCCAGGTTTTAGGTTGGTCCAGTATTAATTAGACTGTTGTTCTAAAAAACAGTTTTCATTTCAGCATGTCCTCTTTTGTCCTTTTGAACTTTATCCAACATTTTTTATTTAATAAGAGACATTAATAGATAACTGATCAATTACCATCTTGGCATTGTTTCTTCTGTTTTAGTGAAGGTATTTTTCTAGCATCAGTTTGGAAAATTCTCAAGACCATTTAAAACATAGAAAAAAAAATTCCAGTGATAAATACTAAACAAGTTGTTACACAATATCTTTTGAAAATTGACACATTACATAATATATTGTCTGTGGAATTAGACAGTAGATTGGCATTCATCTAATAAGCATGCTGGATCATGAAGTTCCTATATGGTCTCCATAGTTTTCATGCTATTAGTTCATTGTTATTTAGACTTTTTTCTTTCTTTCTTTTTCTGTTAAGCATTATGGCCTTGCAATCTGCAAACTGGCTTCAAGGGTTTGCAGTATAGTGTCAAATACTCATATTTTTTAATTCAGTTATTTCTGGTCAATGACAATTGCACCCAGCATCTTTGCTATAGACATAATTGAAATGAAGTGACAGGATGCTAGCAACTGTTGAAAATGGTATCTTCTGTCATTGCACCTGAGACAAAGTATTTTTGTCTATATCAGTGTATCAGAACTTGTAAGTAAATTNAGAGAGGTTGTGAAGTCTTCTGTGGCAATTTTCAAAACCTGCCTGGATGCTTTCCTTTGCAAGCTAGTCTAGGGAACCTGCTTTAGCAAGGGGGTTGGTCTAAGTAATCTCCAAAGGTCCCTTCCAACCCCTATGACTCTGTGAAAGAAAAGATCTAGTAAAATAAAAAGATGTTTAGATATAAAGATTTTACGAGATGTCTACCTACTACCATATGTGGTCACCGTATGTGATATTTTGAACAGATTATTGCAAAGTATATTGCTGACATATTTGTACAATTAGAATAGCAACATACAAGATGTAATACATGATAGTAATAATTATTTCAAACTGCATGGCTGATTATGTTTATGGATATATTGTAATTAATTACAATAATCATGATTATGATTAAATTATTAATGTTAATAAATTACAGATAATTAAGGATAATTTATTTCCATGGGTTACTTTTGTGCATATTTGGAATTCCAGATAGAGGCAAAGTTCTTTAAACATTTAAAGATTTCACTTTGATTCCTAATTATTATGCCAGTTGTGTATTTTAAATCTTTTGAAACAAGATGGAATCAGTGTGCTTCAATAAATAATTTGTATGACCCTTTGATTTTCCTGTGGAGTTTTGTGATGGCATGGCATACATTATATCTGACTATAGAATATAAATATTTCAAATTTGAAGAAACTCTCAGGATTGAACTTCATAATGACTTAAAAATATAACTAAATTGTTTAAATAATATTTCACCTGTAGACTGCTTTTCCTGACCTTATTATCACAATAAACTACATTTTAAAGCAAAACAATTAATTTTAATAGAAGAACAAATTTTTCAAGAATTGTGTTCAATTACAGCTCAACTAATCTCAATGAAATGACACCAAGCTAAGTGGTGCAGTCGATACATTGGAAGGAAGGGTGGCCATCCAGAGGGACCTGGACAGGCTGGAGAAGTGGGCCCATGAAAACCTGATGAGGATCAATAAGGCCAAGTGCAGGGTGCTGCACTTGGGTTGGGGCAGTCCCAGGTATTTATACAAACTGGGGGTAGATCTTGAGAGCAGCCCTGTGGAGAAGGACTTGGGGGTCCTGGTGGACGAGAAGCTGGACATGAGCTGGCAGTGTGAGCTTGCAGCGCGGAAGGCCAACTGTGTTCTGGGCTGCATTAAAAAAGCATTGGCCTGCAGGGAGAGGGATGTGGTTGTCCCCCTCTACTCGGCTCTTGTGAGGCCCCATTTGGAGTACTGCATCCAGGCCTGGGGCCTCCAGTACAGGAAGGACATGGAGCTCTTGTAGCTGGTCCAGAGGAGGGCCACTAAGATGATCAGAGGGCTGGAACAGGTTGAGGGTGCTGAGCTTGTTTAGCCTGGAAAAGAAAAGGCTCCAGGGAGACCTCATTGTGGCCTTCCAATACTTGAAGGGAGAGTAAAAACAGGAGGGGGGATGGCTGTTTATGAGGGTAGATAGTGACAGGACAAGGGGGAATGGTTTTAAACTGAGACGGGGAGGTTATGTTAGATATTAGGAGGAAGATTTTCACACAGAGGGTGGTGACACACTGGGACAGGTTGCCCAAGGAGGTTGTGGATGCCCCATTCCTGGAGGCATTCAAGGCTGGGCTGGATGTGGCTCTGGGCAGCCTGGTCTAGTGTTTGGTGACCCTGCACATAGCAGGGGAGTTGAAACTAAATGATCACTGTGGTCCTTTTCAACCCAGACCATTCTATAATTCTATGATTCTATGAAATAATGTGAAGTAACACCTAATTTTATAAATGTGTGGAATACAGTGGAGAACCCAGTTACACAGTGTTTATAATTTAAAGAGTAAGTCCCATCCTCTCTTTCAACATCATTTTTCAATAATGGGATGCTATTAAGTATCACTGATAATAAAGATACCATTTGTTTAATTACGTGTACCTGTAGTTCTAGTATATTTTTAAACATATCGTGCAACTTACTGCACGATATACTCTGCATGATTTAGTTGTGTTATACATTAACTATACATTTACATGAACACATGTGTTTGTAAATATGGAAAGATTTGTTGGTCTTTTAAGTGGTCTTTCTAAAATCCAAATTTGAACTGGGGTGGTATCCTCAAAGAAATCCCCTTTTCATGCCCATTTTTTTGGCATGGTCTGTCTTTGCAATGATATTCAGAAGTGAAGGTCAGATAAAAAGTCCATGTGCAGAGAAGAACATGAGCTTTCAAAATTCTTTTTATGATTTTCCTTCCTCCTCTCTCTCTCTCTCTGCATAGAATCATTCTTAGGCTCTACATTTCACTGAATCCTATGCCCAGGTGAAACGCACATATTCAGGAAATAATACTGACATAATTATTTTAGAACAAAATATTAGAGCAGAAGACTAAATTCAATTCACCTTAGATGCAGATCCTTTCGTGTCTACTTTGTCAGTCTTAATGCAACCCAGCTCAGCAATGCCTCACAGTCAATATTGTCTGATGAATGGTCTAAAGAAATGGATAAATAGTTGCCAACGGTTTACAGGCTGGTTCGGCCCAGTTCCTTGACTAGCGGGGAGGGGGCCCCATGAGCCCACACCCTGAGAAAGGGAAAAAGGGAAAAAAGGGAAAAAGGGTAGAGAGATGGGCCTAAAAACAAAACAGCAGCAATGATCTGAGGAGAAACAAACTAATTTAGTAAATAAGATATCAGAATGCAAGATAACACACTATAATGCAATATAATACAATATAATCAGAACTGAAGAAAATAAATCAAATAAAATGAGAGAGAATGTCTGAAAACTGAAAACCTTACTCTAAGTAAGCTGAGGCGGTACAGCACTGGCCACAGAGACAAGCAGGAAGATCGAAAGTGGGATCTTTTGGTCTACAGTTTTTATCTTTACCTCTGAGTGGAAATACAGAACAGTGAACAGTCCTCTGGGAGATGGAGTTCTTCTCTTCTGGGAAAGGTACTGGAACTGGAGCATTAACTCTTTAACTCTCAGTGCTCTACATGATGTTATGATGTGGAATACTGATAAGAAAAAATCATAAAATCATGACAGTAGTCAATTTTAGTAATTTCTAGGAAGGATTTCTTGTTAAAGAAAAGTGTACTAAAACTTCATTGGCAGCCTTCAGTGGAAAGAAGATAAGCACTAAGTACTAGAAAAAATAATTGTTGCCCTCAATAATGCTTTTAGGCAGAGCTTTATATCTATTAGCAGTTTTCGTCACTCTTAACATTTTGTACTGTTACTGGATATGAATAAAATACTTGTTTGGAGGACTTTCGTGAATATTGATGGTAATCCCTTTGAAATGATATCAACATAGAGATGTTAATTTTTTTTTGAAAACTGACTAGCACACAAAATATATATAGATTTTCATATATATATATATATAAGTTCATAAACAAATCTTCACAGAAGATGAAGAAGAATGTTGGGAAAACAATGTAAGAATAATAGTCCTGATATTTGTGTAAATATATGTACATAAATACATAGAAACATGCACATATATACATATGTAAAGAGAATAAGGAAAATGTATTTGTGAATTACAGGGTGACTTTGTGTCTTATATGAATGATTAATTTTAAACAACCAATTAAGAGTGCGAATAATTTTGTACTATATAATGAGAGTCAAATATGAGATCTTTTTGTTAGATAAGGAAGCCAGTTTATGACTGGGGCAATACCTAGCCATGTTCATATGTAATAAGTAATGGATAACTACAATTCTCCTGTTCTTTGTCTTTTTTTTAGTTTAAAATAATAATTAAAAATAGTAATAATTTATTTTTAAAAGAAAAAAACATGTGGTGAGATTCTTAGAATCACCTACTTATCTACATTTTGAGAATTTATGTATTACAGGAAAAATAAGAATTTTTGTGACATGTTTGTTCCAAATCAGGCAAGTTAACAACAGACTTTTAATGAATTATGCCTTAAGAACAGCTACAGAGATACTGGCAACATGAAAGAATTAAAAAAAAATAATGTTAGTGGAAAGGGAATAATTCTTTAGAGAACATTGAGGATTCTAAAAAACAGATGAAAGAAAAAGAAAAATGACAACTAACATGTTCATAAATGGTTGCTAATGGAAAAAAAGACTTGACCTTGCTGCTCAGTATTCATCACTCTGCTCTCTTACATCCCCTCCTCAACAGAATAGAGAGGGAAACATGAAGTAACACCTAGTGGGCTGAGATAAGGATATTGAGGTTTCCCGCCTATTACTATTGTGGCCAAAATAGACTTGGTTTGGGGAAGAATGAAGAGCAAACTAGAAACGTCTTTCTACTGAACAAAATAGCTCTGCACTTCTTCAGCCTCTTTCGCATCCCAAGAAGTGCAGGAGAATGGGGAATAGCAGTTGCAGTCAGTCCATAACGCTTTTTCTCTGTCACTCCTTCATCCTGACGTGCTTCCCCTGCTCCAGCATCAGGTCCCTCCCATGGGATATACTCCTTCCAAACTGATCCATGGGCTCCTCCATGGCTGCACGTTGGGATCTGCTCTGTGTGGTGCCCATGGGCTGCAGGAGCCTACTCTACCATGGGCCTCTTCTGGGCTTCAGGAAACTTCTGCTCTGTGCCTAGAGCACCTCCTGCCCTCTGCACTGACCTTGGTGCCTGCAGGACTGTTTCTTTCACATTTTCTCACTCCTGTGTTCCAGCTGCTCCCATACAGCATTTTTTCCCTTTCTTAAATATTTTATTCTAGAGGCACAGCCAGCATTGGTCATGGCTCAGCTCTGCCCAGCAGCAGATCCATTTTGGAACTGTGTGGAACCAGCTCTGATCTGATGTGGAACAGCTTCTGGGTTCTTCTCGTAAAAGCCACCCCTGCAGCCCCTGGACTACCAAAATCTGGTTACATAAAACCACTACAGTTCAGTGTTTGAGAAATGTTTTTAAGACCTTAAGAGATTGAGCATCAAGATTTGATAGAAATTTCCTCAAGTGATTTGAGTATTAATCATTCTATTTCTGAATTTGATTAAGTTCCCTGAATAATTCTAGTGGTGAAAAGTGAATTCACAGCTTAGTGACACATTTTGTCACCAACCTATTAGCAAGCATGTACCTGCTGATGATATACCAGGCATAGCTTAATCATCCTAGAGAAGTTGTGAACTTAAACCTGTAACTTTCATTACTGAGCTCTCAGCCATTAGCATGACTGCAGACAGGAAAGCTGAAGCTCCGCTGTTAACACTGCTCCATTTGTAGCACAACAACATGGTTCATTAAGATTGAAATTTAGATGTTTTAGTAAAAGATCCATTTTTACGTTCTGGTTAGAGCATTCACTTGGAAGTTAAAATAAATGGATTCTGGACTCTTATTAATGAACATATATCAAAATTAAGGCGGGTTGGTGGAGTTGCTCTTTATGTGAGAGAGCAGCTAGAATGTATTGAACTCCACCTGGGGGAGAGTGACGTAGCGGTGGAGAGCTTGTGCGTGAGAATCAAGGGGCAGGCTGGTATGGGTGACACTGTTGTGGGTGTGTACTACCGGCCCCCTGATCAGGAGGAGGAGGTTGATGAGGCTTTCCATAAGCAACTGGAAGTAGTGTCACGATTCTAGGCTCTGGTGCTTGTGGGGGTCTTCAATTATCCAGATATTTGCTGGACAAGCAACATGGCCAGGCACACACGGTCCAGATGGTTCCTGCAATGTGTTGAAGACAACTTTTTGATGCAGGTGGTGGAGGAACCGATGAGGGGAGGGGTGTTACTGGACCTTATTCTCACTAATAAGGAAGGGCTTGTTAAGGAAGTAAAGGTCGGGGGCAGCTGTGACCACGAGATGGTGGTGTTAAAGATCTTGAGTGGAAGAAGCAAAGCAAAAAGTAGGATTGCTACCATGGACTTTAGGAGAGCCAACTTTAATCTCTTCCAGGACCTACTTGGAGCTATCCCATGGGCTAGGGTGTTAGAAGGTAAGGGGGCCTGTGAGAGCTGGTCAGCATTTAAACAGCTCTTCTTCCAAGCTCAGGATCGGTGCGTCCCTGTGAGCAAGAAATCAGGAAAGGGTGGCAGGAGACCTGTGTGGATGAGTAAGGAGCTCATGCACAAACTCAAAGGGAAGAAGGAGGTCCATGAAATGTGGAAAAAGGGTCTGACCACTTGGGAAGAATATAGAAATGTTGTCAGGGCCTGCAGGGATGCGATGAGGAAGGCTAAAGCCCACCTAGAATTGAACCTGGCAAAGGAGATAAAGGATAATAAAAAAGGCTTTTTTGAGTATGTTAACAGTAAAAGGAAGACTAGGGAGAATGTGGGTCCCCTACTAAGTGAGGGGGCTGTTCTGGTAACGGGGGATGCTGAGAAGGCGGAGATACTGAACGCCTTCTTTGCTTCTGTCTTCAGTGAAAAAACTCTCCCTCAGGAATCCCAGACCCTGGAGGTTACTGAGAGGGTCTGGGGAATGGAAGACTTCTCTTTAGTCAGGGAAGAGGCAGTCCGAGAGCACCTAGGCAACACCAATGTTCATAAATCCATGGCACCCAATGGGGTGCATCCATGGGTGCTGAGGGAGCTGGCAGAGGTGATTGCTGAACTGCTCTCTATCATCTCTGAGAGGTCTTGGAGGATGGGGAGGTGCCTGAAGACTGGAGGATAGCCACTGTCATTCCAGTCTTCAAAAAGGGCAAGAAGGAAGATCCAGGTAATTACAGGCCAGTCAGCCTCACCTCTGTCCCTGGAAAGGTGACGGAACAGCTTGTGCTAGATGCCATCTCCAGACAATTGGAAGAAAAGGAGGTTATCAGGAGTAGTCAGCACGGGTTCACCAGAGGGAGGTCATGCTCGACCAACCTGGTAGCCTTCTATGATGTTGTCACTGGCTGGGTGGATGGGGGGAGAGCAGTGGATGTAGTCTACCCTGATTTCAGGAAGGCGTTTTATACTGTCTCCCACAACATCCTTATAACAAAGCTGAGGAAGTGTGGGATAGATGAGTGGACAGTGAGGTGGGTTGAGAACTGGCTGACTGGCAGAGCACAGAGGGTCGTCGTTGGCGGTGCAGAGTCTGGTTGGAGACCTGTAACTAGCGGTGTTCCTCAGGGGTCGGTGCTGGGTCCGGTCTTGTTCAACATCTTCATCAATGACCTTGATGAGGGGATAGTGGCCACCCTCAGCAAGTTTGCTGATGATACGAAGTTGGGAGGATTGGCTGACACGCCTGAAGGCTGTGCTGCCATTCAGCGAGACCTGGACAGGCTGGAGAGCTGGGCGGTAAGAAACCAGATGAGGTTTAACAAAAGCAAGTGTAGAGTCTTGCACCTAGGGAGGAATAATTGCATGCAGCGGTACAGGTTGGGGGATGACCTGCTGGAGAGGAGCTCTGCAGAGAGGGACCTGGGTGTCCTGGTGGACGACAGGTTGGCCATGAGCCAGCAGTGTGCCCTTGTGGCCAAAAAGGCCAATGGCATTCTGGGCTGCATTAAAAAGAGCGTGGCCAGCAGGTCGAGGGAGGTGATCCTCCCCCTCTACTCTGCCCTGGTAAGGCCTCATCTGGAGTACTGTGTCCAGTTCTGGGCTCCCCAGTACAAAAAAGACAGGGATCTCTTGGAAAGAGTCCAGCGGAGGGCCACAAAGATGGTGAAGGGCCTGGAGCATCTCCCCTATGAAGAAAGGCTAAGTGAACTGGGTCTGTTTAGCCTTGAGAAAAGAAGACTGAGAGGGGACCTGATCCAGGTCTATAAATATCTAAGGTGTGGGGGGTGAGGTTGTGAGGCCAGACTCTTTTCAGCAGTGTGTGGAGACAGGACAAGGGGAAACGGCCAGAAACTGGAGCATAGGAAGTTCTGCACCAATGTGCGCAAGAACTTCTTTACAGTGAGGGTGACGGAGCACTGGAACAGGCTGCTCAGGGAGGTTGTGGAGTCTCCTTCTTTGGAGATATTCAAGACCCGCCTGGATACCTACCTGTGCAACCTGGTGTAGGGAACCTGCTTTGGCAGGGGGGTTGGACTCGATGATCTCTGGAGGTCCCTTCCAACCCCTACGATTCTGTGATTCTGTGAAAATACAAAAGAGAAAAGAGAAAAGAAAGTGTACAAATGCACTTGTTCTATTTTTAATTTTATTTTTTGTTTGATGGAAATAAAAGGCTGCAAAACGTGATTTGTAAGATGATTGTTACAAGAATATTGTGTTCTGCCCATTTATTTTTAGAGTTAATACTCAATTCTTACCTCTTCATTTCTGCTCCTTTATTTTCTTTTTAAAAATGTTCAAGTTGAAGGTAAATGCATTTTTTAAAACTGCAAAATACACCTTAATCTTTTATATAAATACACCTATACATAAACAAGCCACTTCTCTGTATACAAATAGAAGCTTTTCTCATCAAAATAAAATATATGATAACAGTTGATTTTGTTTATATTGCACCAACTCTTATGTAATTTTTAAAGTGCAGCACTCAAAACAGTAAATAAATTACTTTCCCAGACTTAATCATAACAAAAACATCTCGCTCTGAATAAGTTTCCATCTTCTCTAAGCTTGTTCTTTTATTTTATTTTTCTGTGATTAGGAGGAATCTGAACTGAATTCCTAGTTAGGTCTAATTTGGATGAAAACTGTGTTTACATGGTCTTCAAAATGACCTGAAGGGTTCACATCAGAGAATTGATACAAAGCTTCACTGCAGGTCTAGTTATGTATTCTTTTGCAGTAGGATCCTGTAATATCAGTTGGGCTATTGTGAAGGATTTTTCTGCACTTCCATGTATCTTGGTAAGATTTCTTTTTCTCCTGTTGTACCCACTGATTGGTAAATATACAGTAAAAAATAAAATTCAGCAGCTCCTTATCTAATATCACAGGTTCATTACAGACTGCAGTATACAGTGATTTGCAAAAACTGATCTTCTAGCATTTGATGTTACTTATACAATTATACAAAATATATTACATGAAGATGTGTAGATGTTTCTGTTTACAGTATACTAATTACTAGCTCCCTAGTTAGTCATGCTGAAACACCAAGAATGTCATCAGTGCCATTTTGGCTCATTTAGGACTCGCTCAAATTCCTGTGTTATCATGCTGTGTTGTACTAGTGAACTATGCGCACCTTATGTTACTTCATGGTTAAGGGAAGTCTGCAGATGAATATTTTATTTCATCAACTCTAATACCTTAGAAAATAACAGCAAGCAGAATCTCTTTTACCAGACTTCAGTGTCTAGGAGTCAATTAATTTGTCATCCCTACAAGGTTCCCAGATGTGATGTAGCACCTAACTTGTGACACACAACTTTTGGCACTGACACCTGGAAGCAATATGTGGCATCTTCTGATTTGATGAGTGGCAGTACAAACCTATGTTTAGGCAACTCTATCAAATTGCTAGGAATAGATGCAGACATACAACCGAGTTGCCCTTAAGTGGTGTGAAATAGATATCATTCAGCTAACCTGTTTTGTGCTCCTATATTAGGACTAATACAAATCACATCCTGCATGCATCTATTTCTTTCCTCTATTGCTAGAAGAAAATTGTATGACTGGCTCAGCCTAAACTTTATATTGTATAGTCAGAAGTTAAGTGAAAGGAATCCCATTCAGCACTATTTTCTGGTATAGCTAGTTGTTTGTTTGTTTGTTTGTTTGTTTGTTTTTTAAAGATCTGTTGTTAATAAACCAGCCTATGTAGCTTGACACTAAAAGCTTTTCCTTGTTTTGGAGAGAAATGAAATGGTAGGTGATTAAGAGATGGCATCACACATTTTATTAAAAAAAAATCTAGTTGAAAAAGAGAACTGTGTTGATCTTCTGATGACACAAGTTTTTACGTACTAAATGTTACAGATTGCTCTTTTATATTAAGTACTAGAAAATATACAGTGTTGATGTATTTAAAAAATAATGGTTTGCCAAGTGTATGGTATCGATATAAAATTGTCTTCCTTTAACAAGCTCCTCATGAATACAGGGCTTGTGTTCTACTTTAATCTGGATCTATTAGTAAATTGGCAATCTCAAGTAGTAACTAAAGAAGAAGACTGCAGCAAATATGTTTAGGGGTGTCATGGAAGGAAACCTTTCAAGCCTTGAAAGTCTCCAGGGATGGGGCATCCCCCACCTCTCTGGGCAACCTGTTGTAGTGCCTTACCACCCTCAATGTAAAATATTTCTTCCTTGTATCTAACCTAAATCTATCCTCTTTAACCTTGAAGCCATTTCCCCTTGTTCTATCACCCCAGACCCTGCTAAAGAGTCTGTCTGCTTCTTTCCTGTAGCTCCCCTTTAGATACTGAAAGGCCTCTATCAGGTCATCTTGCAGCCTTCTCTTCCCTGGGATGAACAGCCCCAGCTCCCTTAGCCTGTCCTTGTAGAAGAGGTGTTCCATCCCTTGGATCATTTTTGTGGCCCTCCTCTGGTATGTTTTGATATGTTCATGAGCCATATTTTGAAAGAGATATTAGTACACACATAGGCATAAGGACTTTCTCTGTTTGGTAATGCCTTTGGGGGGAAAACAAAAACAAAAACAAAAANGAAAAACTACTGTAGAATATGAGAACATCTCCACCTGGAGCATCACAGTTACAGTAAACAGGAACAGCCTTCAACCCTTTGGCGAGAGGAAAAGAAAGAAAGAAAAGTTTCCAAAAGCTTAGGTAATTATCATTGTGAACCATCCATCATCCATCTGTGGCCAAGCACAGAAGTTATCACAGCCTAAAAGCTGACATAGTACACTATTGTCTATGTGACAACTGTTTGGAAGACAGCCTGCAGAAAAATCTGTATAATCTGAAGATGAAATCTAAGAGTTCAAACCACAATACTTTCCTAAGCTGTTCTATTGGTAGCTATGATAGATCAATTTATTTACATGCAGTGAAGTGATTTTCCATCATAAGGTTATCATTGTGTGTATTGAGTTTAAGTAGAAAGATTTTTGCTAGTATGAGGGTTTCAAATGTGGCCTCTAAGAGAAGAGATCATGACCTGCTGTATGTTAGATAAGAGCTATCTCCATCAAAACGACCCACCACTGTCCAAAGCTGTCCAAAGCTAAGCAATGCTGGTTGCACCTGTGTAATAAAATATTTAAGAAAGAGACAAAACTCTCCACAGGAGAAGCTGTAAGAGGGCGGAGAAAATATAGCGAAAACACTTTGCAGACACCAAGGTCAGTGAACAAAGGGAGGAGATGCTCTCCAAATGCCAGAGCAGAAATTCCCCTGTAATCCATGGAGAGGCCCATAGTGGAGCATGCTGTCCCTCTGATGCTCATGGCATACCACAGTGTTACAGCCCATGGTGGAGTCCATGACGGAGCAGGTGGATGTGGTCTGAAGGAGGCTGCTGCAGACCATGGTGAGCCCATGTATGAACAGGCTCTTGGTAGGAGCTGCAGATCATGAACTCACATAAAAGATGTCCATTCTTGAAGGCTGCATCCCACGCTGAAGCATGCAGCAGAACTGTAGCCCATGGGAAGCCCATGTTGCATCACTCTGTATCCAATGGGAGTCGTGCACACTAGAGCAGGAGAAGAGTGTGAGGATTAAGGAGAGGCAGAGAATGAAGTGAGTTCTCATGAGCTGCCTACCTCTTGTAACACAGTTCATACTCTCTTAAGAAGCTTTGTTCTGCCAGGCTGATCTCTTTCACAGGCTCAACTTTTAGCACAGGCCTGCTCCTGTGCCTTTAAGATTTAATTCCTGAAGAAGGTCCAGCCTTCTTGGACTCCTTTGCCTCTCAGAATCACTCCCCAAGGGACTCTGTCAATCAGATGTCCAGGCAACTATTACTGGGGCTTACAGGATCAACGAGAAAAGTACATAGCCCTTCCCACATGCCCTTCCATGCAAACTGCTATATCCTCCCTGTCTTAACACCCTGACTGCAGCACTCCTGATCACTAGCAGTTGCTAGGGTTGCTTTTTGTATGACTAGCATTGGCCACTCAAGTCTCATCAGCCTCTTTCAAAACAGCTGCCAGCTCCTGGCAGGCCTCTCTACCCAGTGGGTTTCCCTGGCTAAGACAACAAACCACAATCCACTGCTCAGCTGCCAAACTGACTGGCCTCAGAGCAGCATGCCTCACTGTATATTTTCTCCATGAGGAAAAGTAACATATTTTCATGATGTTGATAAGTATCTTATTGATACTAAGGTGGCACAAAGTCATATATGTTCTAAGATGACAGTTTAGCTAAGCATAATTCTAGTTAAATATATCAAACCTGAATTTCAGAAAGACCAAACTGACAGCAGCAGAGAAGTGATGTATGAACACTGATCAGATCAAACCATAAATCTGAGAACCCATGTCTAAATATTTGATCAAAATTGCTGATGAATTTATATAAAAGTAGAATTCATACAGTTATAATTTCTCTTTTAGAAAAAAAAGTATTTGTAATGTATGTTATGTTTTACTTATTTTACATGGATAGGATTGACATGGCATTTGTAATTGCATACTGCTTTAAATAGATGAACAAAATTAGACTTATGTCATCAATGATCAAAGAGGTTATTACCTTTGAATTCCTAGTACTTACACTGATAAGCAAAATGTGATAGGTTAGCTTGTCTGGCTTCCAGGTGCCCACCATACAATTCCCTCATTCCTCCTCCTCAAGAGGAAAGGGTGAGAGAATACGATTAAAAAGTCTCTAGTGTTGAATTAAGTACAGAGAAATCACTCATCAATTATCATCATTGGCATGACTCAAGGTAGGGAGATTAATGTAATTTATTGTCTGTTAGTAACAGACTAGAGCAGTGAGAAACTAAAAGAAAACTAAAAACACCTTTCATACAATCTATCCTCTTCTTCCTCCTCCCACTGAGTGATGCAGGGGGATGGGGAGTGGGGATTGTGGACAGTCCATAATGCTTCAGCTCTGCCACTCTTCATCTTCATCTCTTCCTCTACTTGAGCATGGGGTCCCTCCCACAGAATGCTCTCCTTCCCTGAGCTGATCCTTTGAGGACATTCTGCAGGCTACAGTTCTTCAATAGCTACTCCAACACAGGTCCATATCATGAGGCTCATGCTTCACAAGCAGGCTGCCCCAGCACAGACACCCCACAAGAGGCAGCTCCCCTGGCCCAACAACCCCACCACGAGCACCTCCCCACAGGGTGAAGCTCTGGCCCAGGTCCTACTCCTGCAGGGGCTGTACCTCCTTCAGGCCAGCTGCTGTTCAACAGAATTTGAGTTTCAGAGCAGTTTCAACAGAATTAGCCAATAAGGTTCACTATTATATTCTGAAATAAACGTGAAGTGGCCAACCCTCTAGTACAGTTATTTCTTCTTTTCTCTGATTCTTTAATGTAACACTGTTTAAGAGTTCTAGGTAAATCAGTTGTGTGATAGTTTCTCTTGAAAAACAGCAAAACTACTATTGCTGTTCTGCTTCATAACATTTTGTCACCACCTCCCCCTTTTTTGGCAATAAAAATAAACAAAAAAAAAAAAAAAAAACCTGACAAAAACAAACAAACAAAATAATCACTACTTTGATCTCAATCAATTTGATCTTAATTTATCTTTTTTCTAGTAATGTTGTATGCATGTATATATGTGTGTGCATGTGTGTATTCTTTGCGATGAAATTACCTCAGTTTTCCCAGCTTATTTCCTTTTTCAGGGATAATCATCTCAGGTAAGGATGTCTTTCTGGATTGATATGGAAATGATCCCCCTCTATACTGCCCTGGTGTGGCCACATCTAGAATGCCGTGTCCAGTTCTTGGCTCCCCAGTTCAAGAAACACGGGGAACTTCTAGAGAGTCCAGAGAAGGGCTACAAAGATGACAGGCAACCTGGAGCATCTCCCCTCTCTACTTTGCCCTTGTGAGGCCCCATCTGGAGTACTGTCCAGGGCTGGGGCCCCCAATACAAGAAAGACAGGGAGCTGTTGGAGAGGGTCCAGAGGAGGGCCACAAAGATCATCAGAGGACTGGAGCACCTTCCTTATGAAGACAGGCTGAGGGAGCTGGGCTTATTCAGCCCGGAGAAGAGAAGGCTGTGGGGTGACTTCCTTGCAGACTTTCAGTGCCTAAGGGGAGCCTACAAACAGGAGGGTAGTCAACTCTTTGAAAGGGTAGATAACAGCAGGACAAGGGGAAATGGTTTTAAGTTGAAGGAGGGAAGATTTAGGTTGGATATCAGGGGGAAGTTCTTTACCAAGAGAGTGGTGAGGTGCTGAACCAGGCTGCCCAGAGAGGTTGTGGATGTCTTGTCCCTGGAGTTGTTTGAGGCCAAGTTGGATGGGGCCCTGGGCAAACTGATCTAGTATTAGTTGTGGAAGCTGGTGGCCCTGCCTGGGGCAGGGGGGTTGGAACTTGATGATCCTTGAGGTCCCTTCCAACCCAGGTGATTCTATGATTCTATGATTCTACAGTCTCCCTTATGGAGAAAGATTGGGACTGTTCAGCCTGGAGAAGAGATGACTGAGAGAGAATCTCATCAGTGCTTACTGATAACTAATGGACGGTTGTCAAGCAGATGGGGCCAGGTTCTTTTTGGAGAGTCAAAGATTGAGAGACCTGGGACTGTTCAGCCTNTTTTTTTTTCTTTTTGTAGCTCTTATTTCTACATTTTTCCTATTTAAAATTATATATTTTTTTTCTGTATGTATTGTGCTTTTTACATATCTTCAGTAGATTTATAAAGCAGAAACATTAAAACAAGTCTGAAACAAAGATTTTTCTGAATTGGAGGTTGTTGTCTCAGTGTACTTATTCAAGTAACAGAAATGCTGTTCAGGCATGCCAGGACATAAATCTAATCACATATTGTAGAGATTTATGTAAACAGTACAGATGGAGGTTGAATGTCAGTGATCCTTCCTGAGTCTTTCTGAAATGCCTACCCAGTCTTTGGAATACTTTGTCTGCAACTAGATGCAAGTTATTATAAAAAGCATTAACTGCCTTAGGATACATAAAGCAATACTCTATAAATTCTTTGAAAGTGGCCTTTTATCTTAACTTTTCTTTATGTGATCTCCTGAGTCAATAATAGTTTTACTTCCACTGTGTCAAGAAAAAAACAACTATCTGTAATTCTTAGCTGTCAATATTTCTGTTGCTTCCTGTACTATCAGTTAAATCTAGTTAGTAATTTCCTGATTAGTGTAAATGTTTGTAACCGGAAATTACAGTCTTCTTTCACCATACTGAAAGGCATTGCATTGCTGCCAACTAAAGTAAACTGCTAAGTACTGCCTCTAGCAATGTATATCTTCTTATATATTCAAGGGAACTATGGTTCACTTTTTTGACAAGCATGGCACAAAAGGTATTTTTTTTTGTACTGGTGTCCTTGCTTACTCTTTAGTCATCAGCAGAAGACTAAATAAAGAAATAGTAGAAACAAGAATTGATATGGATTAAAAGAAAAAGGAAGAGCAGCTAGGAGCTCAACAATTGCTATGTAAGGTAGAGGTTTACAAATTACTATATCATAAATGCAAAAAAATAGTTCTCCATCCCAGCACTCCATGCATAGGATTTGTCCCATTAAGTCTCACTAGTACCAATGTTGTGATAAATCTGAGAAAGGATCAAAGCTTCCAGTTCATCCAGTTTATTCCTCATAATGTGCACATTGGTATACAAGCATTTCAGGTGTGTTCCTGAACCCACAGCCCTTCCTGAAGCAGAACAGATACTCCCATCAACCTTGCCACCCTCGAGTGCCGTACCATCTCATCGCTTAACCTTCAAGTTCATAATGGTATTCCCCTACGCCACTGATCCTAGTTTAAAGCCTTCTCAATCAACTTTGGCAAGTTACAGGCCAAGAAATGTTTCCCCAGTTGGAAAAGTGGGTCTCATCAGGCCTCAGCATTTTAAAAACTATCCCATGATTACAAAACTCAATATTCTGATGGAGGCAATGGACTTGGAGCCAGATATTCAAAGTTTAGGCTTGCCTTGTTCTTTTCCTATCTCTCCCAGTTACTGGGAGAATTGAGGAAAACAATATCTTCCCTCCTGAATCCTTGTCTCTCCAGGGCCCTGAAATTTCTTTTGGTAGACTTCAGGCTTCCTATTGCTACATCACTGGTACCTACATGAAAGGGAAGGAATGGGTAAAAGTCTAAAGGCTCTATTATGCTCAAATGTTTACTGCTAACATCCTTGTTTCTTGCTTTGGGGAGGCAGAAAGCTTCTCTATGAAGAAAGTCTGGTGTATAGATGGCAGCCTTCATTCCCTTCAGGATGGAGTCACCTATGACTGCAACTCACTGCTGCTTCTTTGCAGCACTGGTCTTGATACTGCACTTGCTATAAGGCCTTGCTTGATCTGACCTTGAAGTGAGAACTTGCATGGATGCCTCTTCTTCCATCCACTCATATTCTTTATCTGCAACATCCAGAGCCTCATATCTATTCATTAATGGAAGCTAAGCGATCAGACAGAGGCTCCTTTTACAGCTCCATATAGTTACTATCTTCCACTATGTAGTGTCCCTCAAGTTGCTGCCTTTATCCTGATACAGATCAGACACCAGGCCTGCCCCAGTGTTGGCCATGCTAGGGTGGTATGTACATACTAGAGAAGACAGAGCATGGCTCTGTTGATCCATCACCTTTTTGGACTCCCAGATGGTTTTCGATCTTCCCACCTCTTCTTGAAATTTAGCTACCGTCTACCAGCACATACCTCAAATCTATACTTGCTCTTGTCCTTCATCTCAGGTTGTAATGCTAGGCACATCCCACAGCCTGAGAGCTGGGTGGTCATGTAACCTGCATGGAGCTCTGTCTAGGTGACTGAGGAACAGAAGCTGAGCATGTGTCTTTCTGCCTAGCGGTTACCAGGTCTGTGCCTTCTCACTATCACACACAAAGAATGTTGTATAACATGGTGCATGGACTGGGGAGGCTGGCTGGCACTCTCTAGAGGTGGGTTATCTGTGGCTTCCAGCCTTTTGAACTCAGATGGCTGTGCCTAACTCTCACCTGTCGCTCATGAGACTGCTCACTACTTGCCATGCTTCCACATACAGACAGAAACCCCCTCAGACCTCTGTGACATCACAAACACCACAAGCAGAATCAGTACAGCAGAATAAACCTGCTGCTCTCACTGTAGATCTGTGTGATGTATGGAAGATTTGGAGTGTTTTTCCTGATATTAATCATCTATTGACAAGAGAGAATGTCCAAAAAGTCATAAAGGTCACTCTGTGAAAGCAAATTCACAGGTGTAAAAGAAGAGAAAGATGTTTCTGCATTGTCATACGAGGATTTTTTTGCTCAAGGCACTGACAGTCCTCACCTTGGTGAGATTCTCTTTTCTTTCTCAAGTGTTTTTTATTGTTGTTACTGTTACATTGCAATTCTGGAAATCCTATAGAAGATGAACAACACTTATTCCAGGCTCATTTTTCATTATATCACCTTCTTGCCAAGCTGCAGGATATTTTGAAGCCTTGCAGGACTATTTCTCATTGACAGGGAAATAGCTTTCAGAAACACAGAATATCTTAAGTTAATGTTTTACACCATAATTCACTAAATGAGGTGATGAAAAATAAATTTAAAAACTTCTCTTTCACAAACCTTTTCATAAATACGTACTTCTCTAAAAGTGCCTCTGTACTGGCAGCTGAATCCAATTAGTAAGGATGAGGCAGATTCTAATGATTCTCTTAATGGTGACAAAAACTTCTCTGAAAATTCATTTATTTTATTAAAATACTCTTTAATGATACCCAGTGCTTATTCCTCCATAGTGACTTTTGCAAAAGGCAGCTGACTTCTAGAGCATGCTTCCTAAATATCAGTCCTCATATGAGTTTGCCATCTTCTCCTTATGCATAATAAGGCATTTGCAAATTCTATCTGTGTGGCCACATATTTAGCCCCACATGTTACTGGTGTGATTACTGTGTGCCAGAAAATTATTTCATAGGGCTGGAGCAGATGATTAGCTCTTGCGAATGCAGAGACAGAAACAAAATAGAACTTTAGGGTTGCAATTAAGGTTATTTACTAAGACACAAGAGGAAAAGAATAAAAAAAAATAGCAATAATAACTATAAATATTATATATGTTCCTAGGTTGCTAAGAATTTATTTATTTATTTATTTATTTATTTAGTGGCACTTTTTTTTTAGAAAATTGTTGCTATCTTTGGCATCTTGCTTAAAGCTGCAGTTTGTTTAATGATGTCAGGAAAGAGAACAAAACTCCTGTAAAGACATAAAAAGTAAAAGCAGCTGAACATTTTATAGTTCTCCCACAGTCTAGCTGTCTTTCAAAGAGATGAGGGCATTGCAAACAAAAAAGTTGACTTATATTATTTTGTACACTTATTAAGAAAGACCCTTTATCCTTTAACTGCTTTCTTGTTCAGAATGTTTATTTTCAATTCACTAGAAAAAAATGTTTCAGAATAAAAGCACAACAATTGGAAATCTTTTAGTATTTAATAATAGATGTTATTATGGGAGATATTTTCACAAAGATAATACTTAAATTCCCTGCTGAATATTCAGTGTTGCAACCTATTAATATGTTTCTACTAGTAATCAGTGATGTAGGCTTCTCTGTACTGTAAATAATATTAATGGAGAGATAACTGATAACTCCTGTCCTAAAGAGCTCATGGCAACTAGATAGACCAGGTTGTCAAGTTAGACAAATGGCTGTGATGACACACCAAGTAGTTGTAAAATGGACTAATCAGGAAATATTTTCAGCTTGCCATCTGCTTAACCATTTGCCATGCTCACTGTAATGACAATGACCATTTCATTTCCTTTTTTTTTTTTTTTTTAATAATTAAACTATTGCAAAGAGTTCCAAAGTTTAATGACACTGTCTCTCTCTTTCTCAGTCTTTTTAAACAGTTAAAGTAATCTGAAAGCTATCTAAAAGGTCATGTCACCCATATTTATTGCTATCATTATTACTTATTATCTATTATGGTGGAAATGAAGTGTACCCTCCTTATACATGACAATGTCTTGTTCTAATCAGATGTGAATTTTAGCCCACATAAGATTGTGAGGTTATGCAGAGAGGAAATTAGTAGAGCTAAAACCCAGATAGATCTTAATTTGGATATAACAGTAAGAGACAGTTAACAGTATTTTTATAACTCTACAAATAAACAAACAAAAAAGACTAAGGAGAATCTTCATCCTTTATTGGATATAGGGGGAAACAATGGCAAGAGATGAAGAAGATACTCAGGTACTTAATGCCTTTGCCTCAGTCTTTTTTAGTAAGACTAATTCTTCTCAGGGTGGGCAGTCATGTGAGCTGGAAGACAGCTTAGTTTAGTTTCGTAGAATGCGGGGGGATGTTATAGCCTTCTTGTTCGGGAGAAGAGAGCGCTACCCAAAAGTTCTCTGACTTTTGCAGAAAGGTGATGTACTGAGGAAGATCACAGTATAATACTTTTCTGTAGGGCACAGAAAGTTAAGTAGTTTTCTATAATTGTACAGTACTGCGTACTATCTAAAACCAAGGAGTTATTATGAAAGAATGGAGTATTCTGTGCATCTCCATTTGAGAAAGTGCTATATGAATGGTCCTGATGTGAATGAGCAAAAGAACTTTGGATCAGTACTTTGCTACCCTTGCTATAGTGGTAATCCTCAAAAGTAATGGAGCTGCTGTCCTCTCTGTCTAAAAAGTCTGAAAGAAATGCTGTAAGGTTGGTTTTGTTTTGTTTGTTTGTTTGTTTTAGTAGTAGTCATTGTGGTGGCTAAAGAGATGTAATCTCCCACCTTGACTGGAGATGATCCGTTTTCCTCCATGGTACCAGTTCCTCTCTCTTATATCTTACCTTATGTATTTTGCTATAGATATTCTTCAGGGACCAGTAGAGGCCTTATCCAAAATTTGCTGATTTCTCTGCTTTCTTTCACAGAGATCCACATATCAAGATTTCCCAACCCACTGACAACCTCTCCTCAGGGCTTTGGAAAAACAGGGATAAAGTACTTTTCTTTTCATATTTGAGACAGCTGTTGCTTCCTGAAACAGATGAACAAGAGAGGATGCAGGCAAGTTTTGTTACATTAAATTAGTGAATAGCTGCTGTTGCAAACAATAGTAAAGCTGTCAACTGAAAAGAGAGAATTCATCACAGAAAAAGAGCACCTGATTCCTTGTTGAGCTGGAAGACTTCAAAAGCTGTTGCTACTTGTTTATCTTTCACTAAAGATGCAGCCTGTGAAGTGCTGCAAAAATAGCTTCAAATGAATAAGAAAACAAACAAGCAAGCAAGTACTGACTCATGAGAAAAAAAAAAAAATTGAAGTGACTACACAGAACCAATCAGGGACAGTTGGTACATCTCCAATGAAAGAGTAAGTAAGACAGTACACTATGGGAATACACAGATAGAAAAGAGAAAGAAGATAGAGTTAAATGAATTTGGTTGAAAATAAACAAGGTAGAATCAGAGAAGAAAAACCTAGCATCAAAGGAAATACAAAGTAATTAACAAAAGAAAAACCTATACAAATTTCTAAAGTCAGGATGAGAAGATAAACTCTACATATTAAAAATCTCTTTAAAAATCTTAATCAATCAAAAATAATCAATGAACCATAACAGACTAAATTCTCAGCCAATCATTTTTTTCTTTTGCCATATTGTCACAGTTTAGCATGGTTTCTGTGACAAGGGGGTGATCCATGCCTTGGGGGGTGGGGAGGAAGGAAAGGGAAAAGGTGGGGAGACAGGCCTGGACAAGGAAAACAGCAGCAAGAAGCCAAATTAAAACAAAACAAAACAAAACAAAACAAAACAAAAACCCTCAATTTACTAAATAAGTAGCAGAATGTGAGATAATACAATATAATAGAACATGATTGAAATTGAAGCTAATAAATCAACTAAAATGTGAGAGACAGAGTTTCTGAAACTGAAGTCCTTGCTGTAATGCTGTAGGCCAGGGAGCAAAAAGAGCAAAAAGGGCTGTCTTGTGACTCCCAATCCGTTTTATCTTTCCCTCCAAACAGAAAACAGAAACAAAAAAATGAAGTCTTCTGGGAGTTGTAGTTCATTCTTCTCTTCTGAGTCTAAGAGACTGGAATTCATGAAGAGTATCAACAATCCACGGAACTGCAGCATTAACTCTTTAACTCCCAGTGCACTGCATGATGCTATGATGTAGAATACTGATGAAAAACCATGAAACCATGACATGTATGTACCTGATATCTAGATAGAATTTAATTTTCTTTCATTATATTAATTTTTCAGCTGAAAATCCTTTTGTTTTCACAATTTGGCTTGCTGTAGACCTTTTTTTTTTTTTTTTTTTTTTGGTTACAATGCAGGCATGGTTAAACTAGAATATTTGAAAATATTTTCCCATATAAGCTCCCAGTGCCTAACACTTGACTGAGAATATTGTGAGGAGTGGATTCTAGGTTATTTGTTTCATTTCTGTCTGATATGGAAAAATTACATGAACATTCTCTTGTTTATTTGATACTTCAATTTCCTGTGAAATGGAGATGTTCCTCTTGCATGTATCCATCCATCCAGTCATCCATTGAATAAAATCTGAATTATGTAAACCCGAATAACATAAAAATGAATTTCAATTAGCCATTGGTAAATGCAGAGTTCCATTTATTATTGTGTTACTTTTGCTATAAGAATATACTAATTAAATCAGTATTGTAATGCATAAAATTCCACAGATTTTATAAAGTAATATGCATTAGTTTTCAGCATATATGAGTTTCAATAATGCCATGACTGAGAATGCTGTGCATCTGTTTCCTAATCTTAATTTATTGATGAGATGAACTTTCAGAAATGAAGTTTCCTTTCATAACTATTATTCTTTAATTTGAGGGCATGCATGCAAATCTAAGTTTGCAAACTAGAAAATTGGTTATACCAGTGAAATAAAATATGCATGATTGATGTATCTAATATCCTTCCATTGTATTCCACTGCATTGTTACTTTTCATTTCCATCATTAATTAAAATTAAGACAAGAAAACAGCCAGTGAAGCAGCAATAAAGCACAGCAGCATCTTGAATAGCTAACTATAGAGACAGTGAACAATACTGAACTGTATTGTTTTGACAGATAAAGGTTTACTTCAGAACACCCTATTTCCTCATGTTTTCAAACAGAGGTTGAAGAAAGACAATGTCTTAATGACATTTTAATAACAAACATTCTCTTTTAACAGAATCATTGTTTAACATCTAATGCTGCAAGATTTTGAGTATCTAAGGTAAGAAACAGTTTATTCTCAAAGTAGTATGAATTGAGAGGATATCTTCTTACAAGGCTCATTCTGTGTTTCAAGGGATTTGGTCCTAAATGATCTTTTCAATTCATTGGTTCCACACCGTCACATTTTTCCATTTAGCATTTATCAAGAACATTTATTCATATTGAAAATGTTTGCAACTATAGGAAGTCATGCAGCTATAATAGCAAATAGATTATTAAATTACTCTCTACAAGCAGAGACAATAAATTATGGCAAGTATAAAATAAGTTCATTGTTGCAAATACTTAGTTACTGAGACTTCAAGAGCATTCTAAATTTGTTAACCTTTCCTGTGATTCTTTTTTTTGTTTCCAGAAAGGTTGAGTTTCTGACAGATTTGACATGGGCATGATAAATGAGCTATTTATGCAGATGTTGATTATATGGCCTGTTAAACTAGCTGTCCACTAGTCCTGTCATATTAATAGATGTCTGGTAGCACAAATAAAAGGAATTCCCACAGGTGGATAGCAAATGTCATTAATAATAAAATATATCACCTAAGATCCTCACAACCTCTGTAGCACACAACTAATGAAAACCTTTGCATGATAAACTCCCTATGAGTTTTTATGGAACTATACATATATATATATATACTCTTTTAGGAAGAAGATTTTCAAAACAATTCCAAATGGTTAAATGTGTATCTCTCTTTTTCATTGCTACTCTCAGATTCTACAAGTATCAAAAATGATTAATTGTTGTAAAACTTAATAGTACTTTGTCTCGCTCCAATTTATAGGAGGGAGATGAGGTTCTTTTAATGTATGTATACCCGACGTGAGATTAAGAAACAATGGTTCAAATGTTGGTCCGACCAGGTTTATTACAAATCCTAATTAGGGAGATGGGGAAGTGGAGGACGGATACTATTATGAATTAAGGTGATGGGGAAGGGAAGGCGGGCGATAGAAAAGATAGGAAAGAAGCAAGAATTGCGTAAAGTGGGGATAGTCGCCACCAGGATCTAGCAGAGGTCCCGTTGTTCGATGGTCCGGGGCAGAGGCTCAGGGGAGGATGGCAGCAGCAGCGTGGCCAGTCTTAGGCAGCAAGACAGTGCAGGTGCCGGGTAGGTCCGGGAAGAAGCCGCTGCGGAAGTCCGAGAGAAAGCAACAGGTCTCCGGTAGCAGGCCTAGGAGAGTCCATCAGCATGCAGGCATTCTGTACTGAGGAATCTGATGGCAGACACCTTTCTTCTTCAGGAGAGAGCAGCAGCAGCAGCATGGCCGGCCTTAGGAAGCAAGCAGGTAGAGCGCAGAGCAAGTCCAAGAGGGAGAGAGGCAGGTCGTGAGGCTTCTCATGTCAGAAACCTCCTTGTTCTTTATGAGGCATCTGTTGTCAGACACCTTCCTTGTTGTTCTTCATGAGGAATCTGTTGTCGGAAAACCCTCCTTGTTCTTCATGAGGAATCTGTTGTCAGAAAACCTAAAAACCGTGGTTGCCTGTCCCTTTTTTATCCTTCTGCCTACGTGACATTCCTGGGCGCTTGGGTAAGAGTCATGTGCAGCACCTCCTGAGAGGGCCATCTCCTTCAAGATAAGCCCACACAAAAGAGTGCTTCCTGGCCATTAATGTGAAGCTTATCTCTCTCTCTCTCGTTGCCCCTACCCTTGTCCATCTGTGCCCCTCAGACAAAGGACTTCTCAACCTCTGTCCAGGACTTGCCTGGACTTGTCCATCAGCGTTCCTCAGCAAGCTTTGAGGCAATGGTATAAATAATAATCTCTTACATACTTTAAGAAAACTTTTGACTCAATTGAATGATGATTTACATAGATAAAATATCCTTCTTGAGAAGTAATGAGTGGTAATGAGGTATTTTGATTTGTGGAACAAAGCAAGATGAACTTTGGTCTGATGGTACAAGTGTTCTTTCTATATCAGAAGATAATTCAAGAAGTCATATAATTTAAATGGAATTACTGGTTGGCTTATATATTATTAGTTAGTTAATTAATTAATTCCAGAAGCGTGCACACAAAACCCTTTTAACAAAGCATTTTAAGAATATGTTTTGGCAGCAGAGACAATAGAAGCCTCCAGATTTTCAGATGACACTAAGCTGTGTGGTGAGGCTGACATGCCTGAGGGACAGAATGCCACTCAGAGAAACCTAGACAGGCTCGGGCAGCGGGCCCGAGTGAACCACATGATTTTCAACAAAGCCAAGTGCAAGGTCTTGCACCTGGGTTGTGGAAGCCTCCACTATCAGTAAAAGCTGGGGGATGTATGGACTGAGCACAGCCCTGCTGAAAGGGACCTGGGCATACTGGTTGGACAAGCTGGACATGAGCCAGCAATGTGCCCTTGCTGCCCAGAAAGCCAACCTGAGCTGCATCAAAAGAACTGTGACCAGCAGGTTAAGGGAGGTGATCCTGCCCCTCTGATCTGCTCTTGTGAGTACTCCTCACCTGGAGTACTGCCTCCAGATATGAAAGCCTCAGTACAGGAGAGGCGTGGACTTGTTGGAGCACATCCATGCTGTTTACATGAGTGGATAGCGATAGGACAAGGGGGAATGGTTTTAAACTGAGACAGGGGAGGTTTAGGTTAGATATTAGGAGGAAGTTTTACACACATAGGGTGGTGAAGCACAGGAACAGGTTGCCCAAGGACATTGTGGATGCCCCATCTCTGGATGCATTCAAGGCCAGGCTGGATGTGGCTCTGGGCAGCCTGGTCTGGTGGCTGGCAACCCTGTCCATGGCAGGGGGGTTGACACTAGATGATCTTTGAGGAACTTTTCAACTCAGGCCATTCTATAGTTCTATGATTCTATGATCCAGAGAAGGGCCACATAAAAGATCCAAGAGATAAAACACCGCTTCTACGAGGACAGGCTGAGAGCTGGGGCTGTTCATCTTGGAGAAGAGGAGGTTGGAGAGAGACCCGATATTGACCTTTCAGTATCCAAAATGGAGGGGAAGGAGGGGGGCTGTTAGAAAGAAGGGAACAGACTGTTTAGCAGGGTCTGTTGTGATAGTAGAAGGGAAAATGGTTTCAAACTAAGGAGGGGTGATTTAGACTGGATATAAGGAAAATGTTTTTTACGCTAAGGGTAGAGAAGCACTGGAACAGGTTTCCCAGAGATGTGATAGGTGCCCCATTCATGTAAGATCAGGCTGGACCAAACTCTGAGCAACCTGATCTGGCTGTAGGTGTCCCTGTTCATTGCAGGGGAGTGGGACCTTTAAGCATCCCTTCCAACCCAAATAATTCCATGATTTTATGATTCGTTATTTTGAAACACCATAAGGTTGCTCCAAAAATAACTGATGTATAGCATGGAATTAGTTCTTGTAAAGGCTGGCCCTTTTAAGTCCTACTTCTTGTATGAGGAAATGACACTGATGTCAAAAGAAAACAAACTAAACAGCTTCCTTTTCTGTCCTTTTATTCTAAAGCAAAACAGAACAAAAATGGCACAAGCAAACAAAATAAATCCTAATCCTTCAATCCTAGAAAAGGTGGAATTATAACTAATATTACATATTGCAGCACTTATGTATGTAAGTTGCTTTGAAAGTAAAACCTGTTTATTTCCATGGAAACTATAATGAATACAAAGAGCACAATGACACTATTTGATAGAGAAAATTCTCAGCTACAAAACAGTATTTTTCAATGTAGTCAACACTATTAGCATTTCTGGCAGTGATGAACAAGAACCTGCATGCCAGGCTTGTAAATATCTGCGCCAGTGGAGGCAACCCACTATCACTATTGCCACAACTGAACTGCACTACCTACTGCCTTGCTGTGCGCGCGCCCACTTTTTGGTCTCCATACATGCTGAGCAAATGGCAATGAATGCCAGTGGATGCAATATTTTCCTTATGGAGGAATTTAATTCCACATCTTTGTTTCATGTCAGAGGCCATTTTGTCAGACTGCCCCTCTGCTGCCAGCTGTCACACAGGAACATAATTTAATGGAATATCTGTGGGAAGGTTCAGCCTCTACTGCCACACCACCAACATCTGCCTCTGATGTTGTGAGCCAACATAATAAAATAGGGGGCATTACTTTGGGAGCAGACCTTGTATCTCTAACTGTAAAGAGAAGCAGGAAAGAATAAGAAAGGAAGAAAGGATGGGCTTGGGAAGTGAAAGTGGTCTTGAGGAGTGGAAGGGCAGAGAAAACTAGATAGACAGCTTCCAATTCAACTATCTATTTTCAAACTGTTTTCTAGTATATGTACTCTTTGAAGGCAGTCCTGTCTTCATATGTCTTTTCTCTTCTGGTGGACAGATGATAGATTTGTAACTATGCCTTCACACCAAAAGCATCCAACTGGTTCTCTTTCCAAATGACCTCCTGGCGGTGCCTGTTTGCTGTGTGTTTCCTGTCCCTTGATGTTCCATTTATGCAGTCCTGTTGTCTCCTCCTGACATAAAGCTTGTGCTCTCTCAGCTGAGGAAGTCACAGAACCACAGAATCACCAAGGTTGGAAAAGACCTCCACAATCATCCAGTCCAACCATCCACCTCCCACCAATATTTCCCACTAAACCATGTCCCTCAGTACAACATCTAAACATTTCTTGAACACATCCAAAGACTGTGACTCAACCACCTCCCTGGGCAGCCTGTTCCAGCACCTGGCCATTCTTTTGGAGAAGGAATTTTTCCTAATATCCAACTTTAACCTTCTGTGGGTCAACTTGAGGCCATTCCCTCTAGTCAACATTGTAAATCTGTCTAAAGCACAATCAGTTGAACTTGTGCTCTTTATGCCCTTACAGGTGCAGTATGTCCATTCCACTTGTTACGCTCATTTTTAATAATCATGTATTATTTAAATATCATGGTTAATTATGATTTTTTTTTTAAGATTCTTTACAATCACAGAAGTCAGCATTTATATAAAATGAAATGTTCTTCTGTATAGATAGCAGAGTCAACTGTAATCTTCCACTGAAGCTCTTATGATTCAGGTAGCAATACATTCCCATAGACCAGGTAGGTCATGCTCTTTTATACAAGTTTCAGAGCAGGATTTTGGGATGAAGCATTCCAGACTATATTGTTTCAAAATCCTATTTAAGATGCAAACATATGGAGTTTTATTTTGTTGTTTTAATTGACAATTATTGCTTTATAAAGTAGACAAGTATAAAGAGAGATGAATTATCACATATCTTAAGGATTTAAACTGCAAAACTGTGGGTAGGCCAGTATAGACTAAAAAGTGAGATCTGACTTGAATCTTAATATGAAGTGTTTATTTCCATAATCTTAGAGGGCTCTGGTAAAACAGAGAATTTGAATAAAAGCTTTGACAACCAAGATTAGTACAAAATGTGAACGATACTTGGCAAGATAAGATGCTAGGTGTATGTCAACAGTTTACGGGCTGGTTCGGCCCGGTTCCGTGACTAGCGGGGCGGAGGGATTTTGCAAAATCCGCACCTCCGGAAAAGGAAAGCAGGGGACAGGGGACCCCAAAATAATTAAAAACGATCTGAGGAAAAACAAACTAATTTACTAGATATAGTATCGGAATGCAAGATGACACACTATAATACAATATAATTAGAATTGAATCTAATAAATCAAATATAATGAGAGAGAGCGATTGTCCAAAAGCTGGGTAGGCCTCACCATAACGCTGAGGTGAGATGCACAGTCCGGTTGAGCAGCAGGGAGAGAGTCTGACGAAGAAGAGCCTGGTCAGATGACCTACCAAGGCCTTATATCTGTTCCCCCTGAGCAGAATGATAACAGCACAGCGAACAGTCTTCTGGGGAATATAGTTCTTCTTTTCTTTGGGGATAAGTACCCAGACCACTTTAACTCCCAATGCACTACATGATGTTATGATGTGGAATACTGATAACCAAAAATCATAAAACCATGACAGTGTAGAAGTATCTAATCTTAAAATGCCCAGGTAATCGTAATGAACAAGTTGTAATGCTGCAGAGCAGTGAGGTTATGAACAGCAAAAAATAAAATAAAATAAAATAAAATAAAATAAAATAAAATAAAATAAAATAAAATAAAATAAAATAAAATAAAATAGAGCAATTACACAGAGAAAAAGTAAGAAAACATATATGTATATAGGTTAGATTTTTGTGTGTATGTATTACCATCCCATTTGAAAATAATTATCACTTCAAAAGCCCAGATTTTGCTTAATTTCAGTGGCTTCCAAAGCAAACAATAACTACAATATCTAAGTTAAAATTCTCCTATCACTGAAAGAGTAAGGAATGATGTAGTTATACAAAAAAAAATCAGTGAAAAGAAAACAATTTTATTTCCTTTTCCAATTTTTCATAGAAAAGAAATAAGATATATAATTATCTAGAACGTATGATATTTATCCTTTGTTTTTCCTTCATCTTTGAAGAAAAATAGTTTCAGAGAGAAATTCGTAAGGAAATCTATCTCACTTCTAAATTAATATAAACGCTGTTGAGACAGGTTATGACTTTGAGGTTATGTCTACATTCCTAAAAATGTTTGTCAGGAATATTCCTCTGGTCCTGAGGGCAGCTGGAATAGAGTGACTATTTCCACACAGAGTAGTATATTAATTCTCCTCCAGATCCTTTAGAGACTTCTACAGTTTTATAGAGGGAGTATAACCTGTGTCTTGTGCTCCAGCATCTGAAATGGAGATAATATTTCAGTTCACCATGTTGTGGTACTGAAGCTTCCGGAGCATAGTGAAAAGGCACATGGAAGTGTCTGAGAGACTAATGTTTGACAGTAAAAATGGACATTTTAGTCCAGTTTTAAATCTACTCTCACATCATGCCAACTTCAGGATTACACTGGGCTTAATTATGGAAATAAAAATGTTTCTGTGAATGTTTCTCCTTTTTCCTTTTCCATACAATTAAACTACTACACTGGTTGAACGTATGAAACTGAATTCTGCATGAAGCATTTAGGATACTGTATTTAATTTCTCTGCCAATTTCTTCAGAGTACTCACTTTGTCCTAAACTACTGAGAATTTATCAAACATTTTATCGTTGTTTTACCATCAGAACACATTTTTGTTATGTCAATTTGTGTGCAGAAAACAGTTTCTTCTGATAACCCACGATCACATCTACTGAACATAACAGAAAAAAAATGTCATCTGACACTAGTTACCATTTCATTGATTTTTATAGAAGAGTCCAGTGTTTTTCTACTATATTTCATCTATCTCCAATTTCTTGGTGAAATTAAAACAAACATACAAATAAGCAAACAAGCAAAACCTCATCTATTTAATTCTTTTACATTTTTGGATTTGTTTTCATGCAGGTTTTTATGGAGAACTGATCTATCTGGATAGGCTTTACATAAATTTGCTGCAGACATTTCCATTTGGTTTTGTTGCAACAACAACAAAAAAAGCCGTCATATATGTTAATATACAAATAAACAGAATAGTTAGCCAAATTTTAGATACAGATAGAAAGCTGTAACTGAATTCAATTGTGCATTCTGTTTCTGTGTGGAATTGCTGCTGAAGCACAATAAAATATATGATTTATGATTTATGATGTAGTTCCAGGACCATGCTGCCTTTTATGGAATCAGAGTACCTAAGAGCTCTAGGACAGAGGAGTCAATAAAGTTTCATGGAAAGCAGAGGAAATTCTAGATGGAAAAAAATGTTAGTTGGTAGTTCAGCAGATTTTGGTAGAGTCTTAAAGGCAGCAAAGGTGGCTAAGGCATACTATTGCTGATTGCCTACAGTTCCATTGATGTGACTTTTAAACTTCAAAAAGTGTGAAAAAGAACAGAATATTCTAAATTCTTCTGTTATGGAGCCCCTTCTGTTTTCATGAATTTGTAACAGAAATTCTTGCCTTGAAGAAAACATGTCCTTTTGTTTGTTTGTTTAGTCTATTTATTTATTTATTTATTTATTTATTTTCTGTAGGTTTCCTTCATCAAGAGCATGTAACCTTGGAGATTTTTATATCTGCTCTGGGGAGAAGCCTACATGTGGTTTTGGATTGAATCTGCCAAGGTCTTTCTCTAGATAAAGAGAGTGACATAATCTGTATCTGAAGAACTGTTAGACATCCAAGTATCTTCATTGTTAAATCGTTATAGATTTTAATACCACTGTTTCTTCTTTCTGTTCTGCATTCTCTTTCTATTATCACACAGTACTGTTAACACACAGCAACATAATATTGCACATTTTGATTGCTTTTGTGACACTAAAGTGTCACGGAAAGACAAAGTAGTGCATTTAAAGCACATCACAATTTTGTCAACTTTATATTTTTTATCTCAATCTTTTACAGGTTTCATACATCTCACAATGGCAATAATATTAAAGATTAATTTTTAGTTTTCTCAAATGAACTTATTTGTAATAATTTGTTCTTTATTGTAAGTCTTGTATTCATTTCATGGTTTCAATGCATTTTTAACAAACTTATTGTAAATGACAATAATGTATTGTAAATCATTCTGTTAGTTGAAAACTTTTTTGGTTTGCCCTCAAAATAAGATTCAAAATTTGATATCATGAGTATGGTTTATATTGGTTTCATAATTGTATTTTTATTATTATTATTATTTTAAGCAAGAAAACAAACAAGCATCTTTCTCTCCTAGTCTCCTGCTTTAACTCATTTGCAATACTAATGGCAAGTTTGTTTTCAAGATGCTAGATGTTATGGATAAGAACTTAATATGTACTCATGTTTTAAATTTAACAGTATTTGAACTACTTACTGAAGATCAGTAACTTGAAAGTAAATGCTATTAAACGTCTAGTCATCTCTGATCTCTGTCTTTCATTGTACTAGATAGTCCTTTTGTGTCACTGGGCACTTTTCATGGCAACCTCATAATGAAGTCTTCATTTCTATCACAAATCTTATTGGAAGCCATAATTCTTCATCCATTTTTTTTTTTTTTTCTACGGAGCTGGTCATCATGTCAGTTGGTTACCTGAAATGAATACTATGTACAAAAATATTTATATGACTTAGGAATATATCTGTATGCATATACAAATGCCTAGCATATCTCTGAAAGAGTGGTCAAGCATTGAAACATGTTGCCCAAGGAAGTGGTGGTCAAGACCCTGGAGTTGTTCAAAAAATGTGGAGATATGGCACTGAGAGATATGGTTTAATGGGCATGGTAGTGTTGAGTTGACAGTTGATCTGGATGATCTAAGAGGTCTTTTCCAACCTTAATGATTCTACGATTCTTTGTGCATATATATATATATATATATGTGTATATATATATATATAGTATTATGGCTAACACGTGTATATATATAATTTATATGCATATGCTATATATATTATCTCTCTATATGTGCATATATATCTCAATATATTTAATCTATATATAATATATATAATATGTAATATATACAGATATATTCTAGGATTATACAGTGATCAGCACAAAAATATTTACATTTCACAGGTCATCACCTTCGAATTATAGGTAGATGAACTAGGAGAGATTTTGAACTCCTTTTGTGGCTATACTATTTTATTTTGTAACTGAAACGGAAAATAGCCTTGAAAGATTTGGCTGGCCAAAAACTACTATTCATAGCTGTTGAAAGGCATGTATAAAAATATTAGAAAAGAGATTGCTGTATAAAAATTTTCAGAATTTTTGATGCTTTATCAAATTATCCTTAGCTCTGTTGCTAATGTGTTCAGATGGAAATTTTAAATACGTTTGTTTTTTGTGTTTCACAGAGGGCTGATTTCTTGCTCTTTGTATTAATGAAAGAGGTCTCAGGGCTTTTTCATACTCATCATGTGCTTTTTTACCTTATATCATTATCTCTAAAACTGATAATATGTAGGGCAAAGAAAATCAGAGTGAATTATACAAAAGAAATATATACCAGGAACAAGTAGAGGAAAAGACAAAAAAGAAGAGGAGTTAAATCAGTGTATATTCCTTTAAAGTGTGAATCTCAAATACTATAATTATTTTAGAGTTTTGCCTTCTGTTTAGGTTCTTTTTCAGTTTTTCACTAGTGTCTTCCTGCAGAAATCAACTGGGACCTGATATGACAATGAATTTTATACTTTTTTTTTATGATGTAAGAATGCTGATGTTGAGAAATCCTAAGAGAGAAAGAAATCTGAAAAAAATTAGTGGTACTGCTACTGAGAAATTCAGTTATTACATTAAAAGTTGGGCAATCCCAGTGCTATCATTTGAATTAATGAAAACATGACTAAAAACATGATTCTAGTGCAGTTATATGCTAGTGAGAGAGGGATTTGAACTAGGGTAGGCTGAGGGATTTGAACCAAAAATTATTTCTTTACTGCATACCTATCAAAAGCAAATTCTCATGACACAAGGTTGAAGCTCTTTGTGACCGAGAGTCTGGTTTGAAATATCTTGGAGAAAAGTAGCTGTACATAGTAGGCTAAGGAAGTTCAGTTGTCGAGTGAATTTGTTGTTAAAACAGCTCATAGTGTTAGTGGTTCTAGTTCCTCAGTAAGGAAAGGTTACATCAACTACTGTGTAGGTTAAACAGCATTCTCTATACTTGCCAACACTGCAAGAACAAAAGGAATGAAAAGTGAAACTTGTTAATGCCACCACAGCACTATGTTTACATTTAAAATCAATATTTTCTTTTACATCATATGTAGGTGACATTTTCTTGGCAGTTAAACCTGTCACTATGTAAATGAATTCTATTATCAAGTTTAGGTTTTTTTGGAGGCTTTTGTTTTTCCTGAAATGCTAGTATACTTTCTGTGAATGTATAGCATGGAATTAGTTCTTGTAAAGGCTGGCCCCTTTAAGTCCTACTTCCTGCATGAGGAAATGACGCTGATGTCAAAAGAAAACAAACCAAACAGCTTCCTTTTCTGACCTTTTATTCTAAAGCAAAACATAAAAATGGCACAAGCAAACAACAACAACAGCAACAAAAAATCCTAATCCCTCAATCCTAGAAAAGGTGGAATTATAACTAGTAGGTTTCTTTGAAAGTAAGACCTGTTTATTTCCATGGAAACTATAATGGATACAAAGAACACAATGAAAGAGAAAATCCTCAGCTACAAACACTCTTTTTCAATGTAGTCACAACCATTAGCATTTCTGGCAGTGATGAACAAGAACTGCATGCCAGGCTTGTAAATATCTGCACCAGTGGAGGCAAACCACTATTGCTCTTGTCACATCTGAAACGCACCACTCACTGCCTCACTGTGCTCACATCCACTCTGGTCTCCATACATGCTGAGCAAATATCAGTGAATGTCAGTGGATGCAATATTTTCCTCATGGAGGAATTCAATTCCATACCTTTGCTCCATATGCACTTCCTTTTCAGACACTATTTTGTCAGACTACCTCTGCTGTTCTCTTTGACATGGCAATAAAATTTCATGTTGGTGAGAAAGTTCAACATCTACTGCCACATCATCAACATGTGCCTCTGATGTTGTAGACCAACATAATAAAATAGGAGGCACTGATTTTGGAGCAGCCCTTGTACACAGCTTATATATATAGAAATACTCAAGTGCTCACATTTCAATTTCTTCTTATAGAAGTTTTATTCTGCTGCAACATTAGAGATGACAGAAATGACAGTCTGCTGTAGTATTGATAGTTACTCTTAGATAACTTTCATGTTAATGCACAGCATTTACTAACTTCTACGGCATCTCAAAACCTCTTTTTCTCTGACTTAAAAAACCTTCACACATCCCACCGTGCTGAAAGATATGATATCTTACAAAGTATGAAGATAATACTAAAATTGAGAGAACTATATTGAAAGAGTATGGGAAAGTGACTTTCACAACAGTCTTTACAGCTGTTTCCTCTGACAAGTCTTAATTGTATACATTCCAAAAGTTTCTGGAAGCACAACTATTTTGCAAGGCATTAAATTTCAATTAGTTTAGTACTATTTTGTTTTATTTTTCCCTATGTTGTTTGTAACTAATAACTATTTGTTTGAACAAATTGTTAGAGGATGCATTCTGTGTTTCATAACTTAAGTTGTAGAATATGAAATTCTCATGAAATGTGAATAATTTATTTAATGTCTTTGCGAATTCGTGGTATATTGTACATGTAATGAATGTGCTTACTGTTGCAAATAGAAATAGCTCTTATAACAGCAAGTTTGTAGTTCTTTCTTCACAGTAGCTTTACTCTTACGGTAAAATATACATATTAATGAATCAGAGTTTTCCCAATATGGGCCACATGAAATGAAGCCAAACAATTGTACGATAATGATTATCTTGAAAGTTAATTTAATTAATTTCATATCAATAGCCAGTGACCTTGCTTAGCACCCCACCCTCTGCTCTCTCTCAGACTAGAATGACAGAACCTAAGGACAAGTCTATCAAGCGTGCCTGAGTCTCTTTGAAAAAACAACATGACATTAGCGGACTCAAAGAGGTGACAGGAAGATCAATTTTTGCTAAGGTTCCCCAATCAGTCATATACAACTGCATTGACATTGTTCCCATGTCCTCCTTGTCATTACGGTCATTCTGGTCGTCCACTGCACTGACTATGAATGTGGGAAAAGACCTGACCCAGATACAAGAGGAGATCAAGAATAGCAGAGTACTTCATTTGGAAAAAGATGAAGAGGCAGCACTGGCTGTTTATTCTGATGCAGAGACATGTAGTTCATATTGATTAAGTCAGGGAAGCCAAGTCTATGTGACCTTTGAAGGCTGAATAGCAGACATCTTCCAGGGTCAAAATGACAGGAGGTACATTGTAAACACATTCTTTAATATTCTACAGTAAAGTCCCAGAAAATAGATTTATTAAGAAGTTAAACAAGAATGTGGATTTGTATGTCATACAAACAGTAACAAATCTTTTGTTATGTGATATCCAGTACTTTTTTTAATAAACGTGCAAAAATATTTTCTTCTCAGCTTCTCACTGAAATCTGAGGTTGTACAGTAATAAACAGTTCAAAAGAACTTACCTGCCTATCACTGGCTATTCTTAAAAAAAATTAGAAATACTGAACTATATATCAGCTTAGTAGCAGACTTTTAAAATCTAGCATTTTATTTTCATTAACCCAGATCTCACCTCAACCTGTCTTGAATATATTTTTGAAAGAGCGCTGATGAGTTCTGCAATAAAATACAAAAGAAAAGCATACATGCACTTCTTTTTTTTAAAAAAGGCTTAGTTTTAATGGATTGCAATAATAAACTAATTATAATCTATTATAATTATTTATTATTTCACATTATTATATTACTAATTATAATTATAATAAATTAAAAAAAAATAGTCTGTATAATTTCCCTGTCAGTGGTTAGCTGGCTTCAGCTGGGATGATATCATATGACCTATAAAACTTTTCTAAGCATTATCTGTGGTGACATGAAGGGGGAAAAAAAAAGGAGAGAATTAAATAATCATATTCAGCTATGAGCATGATAAAATACACTTTTAAAAAAGACTAGGACATTGCTAAGACACATCCTTTTGCAAGTTACTGTTTTGACTCCTGTGGAAAAGAAGAAGAATGCTGCAGTTATATGCAAGTATATAGAAGCATGGCTCTGCTAAGATTCAGCTTTCTTCCTAGAGAATGATGGTTAATAACTACACTTTGGCTGCCAAAATATACTTATCAGACATTTAAAGGGAATTCAAAGAACAGAATTTTTGCTGAAGTGAAAGGGATTTGTATGAAATTTCTCAGTAGTTGCCCAAATGTTATGGTACATCCTTTGGAAATTCTATCAATTCAATGTAATATGAACATTCCAAATTAAAATGTTTTTTAATGGAGAAACCATTTAAATGAAAACTACTGCAGAATCTGGGAGAGTTGATTCCTGTTACCTTGTTGATATGAGAGCTACTCCAAAACTGTACTGCAGTCTCACTGCTTTAAGAAACTGTCTATTTTAAAAGTTGACATGTGTTAACTTAGAACATTTTCATATTTAGCTTTATCTATCTCTGGAATCCATATGATGTAAAGGTACTTACCTTTGAAATTACTCAGATACATAGATGGATAGAGGCCAGTAAGGCGGATAAAAATGACATTTAAAATTTTAAATATGGTATGATTTAAAATATATGTTATTGGAAACATTTCCTTATTTAATAATCACACTTTGGAGAATATGTATTTGAGAACAGTAGGGACAGATTTCTCCACTTTGTAAAATTAATGTTAATTTATCACCTCAACTCTCTCAAAATAAAAGTCCTGGTATCTAAAACACAACCAGCATAAGGCTGTATCACAGTGTTATTAATATTTGGATGACAAACTCAGCATTGACAAGGGAATTTATATTTCAAGATAGTATACATCTTCAAGTATACAGACTCTATATTTCAGTTCTACGGTACAAAAGATACAAGAAAGAGTCATAGAACATGTTTTATTCTGTGATCTAATGGATGGAACACCTCCCCTACAAGGACAGACTGAGAGAGGGGCTGTTCAGCCTGGAGAAGCAAAGGCTCCGAGGTGACCTGAGAGTGGCCTTTCAGTATCTAAAGGAGGGCTATAAGAAGGAAACAGGTTCTGTTGTGATAGAGCAAGGGGAAATGGTTTCAAACTAAAAGAGGGGAGATTTAGATTGGATATAAGGAAGAAGTTTTTTATGATAAGAGTGGTGAGGCACTGCCCAGAGAGGTGGGGGATGCCCCATTCCTGGAGATATTCAAAGTGAAGCTGGACAGGGCACTGAGCACCTTGATCTAGCTGCAGAAGTCTCTGTTCTTTGCAGAGGAGTTGGACTAGATGGCCTTTAAGGGTGACTCCCAACTCAAACGATTCTGTGATTCTGTGTTCTATCACCATATTTTTCTGAGGTACATTTTTCGAGATTAGCATTGTCTGCTATTTACTTATATCCCAATTTCTCCAAAGTGGAATAGACAAAGTCTGTAAATCTTTTTGTTGTTGTTCCATTTAAAGCATGTTTTGCATGCTGTTGTGTAATTACTGAATGTCTTAAAAAATTCTCCACATAACCTTTCTGAAATTAAAATCAGTTATACAGCTGACTATTACACATGTATGTGCTAGTTTCTGTCTCTAAATACTAATTATAGAAATACGGTGTATTTGAAAACCATGGTATTTGAAAACCATGTCATCCTGTGCAGATGTAATGTGGACTCAGCATGAACTAGTAACTAAGATGAAGCAGTGATGTGCAGGTGAATAGACAGATTCCAAAAGGAAACATAGAGGCATTCTCTATTGTGGTATGCTGTGTTATGAAAATAGACCTGATGCATGTTTGAGGGTGTTCATTAGAAATCACATTCTGGAGGAAAAAAAAAAAAAAAATCTTACTTGAAGTTATTTTTTAACTCACTTGTTTATAACTTCAAAAATTTAACATACCAGGTTTGTAAGAGCTTTGTTTTTGAAAATCTACCTGCTCTTATCGTCTTAATGTATATGCATGTGCATATGCATATATATATTTTGGTAAATTTTACTTATTAATTGTATCAGTACTTTTAATTATTATTTGGGTTATGGCTTGTTCTATATATGGATATTCTGGCACTAATTATAGAACAGATTGTGTTGGGATTTCTACAGGACTGTACTATGGCAATACAGATTAAGCAATTAACCTTGATGTCACTGTAATTATTAAGATACTTTAGCAAAATGAACTAATTTCCCCACAGGATGTTCTGCTGAAATCAACTTACACTCTTTTTAAGATGCCAAAATAGAAAATGCTAATGGAAACTAAGTTTGCGATTTTAATGATCTGTTGGGTATATGAAACTTTTCAGCAGTCATCTTTAAGTGTTTCACACAATAGTTGAGAATGACAATGCATACTTTTTCATATGTATTCATTAAAAGAACACATGATATTTATATATTTATAAAAAAGCATATGATAATTAAAACAACATGCAGTAATATTACGTGAGATCAGTGAAAAACTACTAAAAAAAAAAAAAAGAAATTGATATTTCTTTACTGTGGCCTTACCATGTAACTTCTGATCTTAAACAAACGTTATTCTAAAGTATAAAGCCAAGACGATTCTGTCCAATATAAGCCTTTAAACTTACAAAACTATCAGCATCAAATATCAGAATATTATATAATAAAATTAAAGACTTTAATAATAAAGTTATAATAAAATGAAATATTTACACTTCTTAGTAATATACACATTAAAACTTCTAAATGTTTTAGTATAATAGTTGCCTTCTTATTTTAAGTACTTCAGCTACTTTAGACAAAATAATTTATTAAATATACTAGACAAAGTTTTAACAAGCTCGAAGATTGGATCAGAAGTACATTAAAATATTTTAAATCTCTTTCTTGTATTCTTTTATATGTAGAATGCCTCTCCTATAGAAATATCATTAAAAAGAACAGTCATTTTCTTCACTGAATTAAATGTTTGATCTAGGAGAGAGTATCCCTGCTAATGACAGAGGTGTTGGAATTAGATTATAGAACCATAGAATGAGAGAATGATTTGGGTTGGAAGGGACCTTGAAGATCATCCTGTTCCAATCCCCCTGCTATAGGAACGGACACCTCCCACTAGACCAGGCTGCTCACAGCCCCTCTAGCCTGTGCTTGAATACTTCCAGGGAGGGGGCATCCACAACCTCACTGGGCAACCTGTTCCAGTATCTCACCACCCTCACAGTAAAGGATATCTTTCTAATATGTAGTCTAAATCTACCCTCTTCCATTTTAAAACCATTTCCCCTCATCTTGTCACTCTATGCTCACATAAAAAGTCCCTCTCCAGCTTTCCTGTAGGCTCCCTTCATGTACTGGAAGGCTGCTATAAGATCTCCCTGGATGCAACACCCCCAAATCCTCTCCTCAGGGCTGCTTTCAGGCCAAAGATGATTTTTGAGGTCCTTTCTAACTCATCTATTCCATATGATTTTATGAGTGTATGATTAAAGATTATTTGTCATGATATGAAAGTTTATTGCAAAAACAAGGTTTGTAAAGAATAAATGTCTCCAAAGAAGTACAGCAAAGCTGGTGAAGGATCTGGAGCACAAGTCTTCTGAGGAGCAGCTGAGGGAACTGAGATTGTTTAGACTGGAAGAGGCTTAGGCATGACTTTATCACTCTCTACAACTGTCTGAAAGGAGGCTTAATGGCCTTGAGTTGCATTGAGGTTGGAACTTAAAAAAAAATTCTTCTTCAGAAGAGTGATGAGGCATTGGAACAGGCTGCCCAGGGAAGTGGTGGAGTCAGTGTCCCTGGAGGTATTCAAGAAACATGTAGATGTTTAACTTCAGGAAATGTTAGGAAAAAGTCACCATAACTTGCATTTTTTTGTTTTTGTTTTGTAATTCATATATTGCAGCATGTTTGCATGGCTTCGAAGGGCATGGAAGGACCTGTGTAAATGATTACAGTGCAGTGGTGCTGCAGTTTTCTGTTTAACTGATGATTCTTCAAATCAACATTTTTCTTTAAAGAAGCAACTATTCTTGAAATTCTGCATTGTCTGTGTCACGGCAGATAATTTTTTCCTTTTTCTCCAATGCTTAATTAAATTAAGGAAGAAAATATCAAATTTCTTTTCAGAAAATATTGTAGCTTTGTTTGGTATTTCAAAGGTTCTTTTATTTGAGCTAACATAGAACTTGATTTTTTTCTTATTTTGCTTTCTATTGAAAAATAAAATTTTTAGGTTTTATCAGTTGTTTTGGTTTGGAGAGCAGTGGAACATTTAGAGACATTTAAGTAGGCAGAAATATAACTGCACTGGAGACACATATGCAAGGATATGTAATAAAAACAGAGGGAAAAATAAAGAATATCTTGCCCAGTCAGGAAGTTGAAGAACTTATGGTGCTTTTAAAAGAGAGAGAAAATTAACATGCATATATCTTTCTATAATGATTACAGTTTTCATTGAAAATAGCAAGACTGCTCCAAGTACTAAGTCTCAAGTGGCGCATTTACCTGATTCCTCCCAGCACAATGCAGCCTCGTTTCTCTCTTGCACTGTCCTACAGGAGTCATTGCAATAAAGCAGCAATTTCACTTATATATCCCCAACAGATTCTGGCAGAGTAAAGGAATCCACTGCTGACTGTGGGCATTCATGTTGATAATTTGCTCCAATCTTTTCCTTTTTGTAGCCTTTTCTTCTTCACCTGAGCATATTATATATTTTCCTCTGTTTTCAAGATGTTTTTAAGGGAAACCTTGTCCACTTTAATATGCTAAAAATGTCATTATATTTGAATACGGTACCCCAAATAATAATGTTCTAAATAGTGTTTACAAATGAGAATTTCTTGCTAGTAATTCTGTTAGTGAGCTGGACATTATTCAGTTGGAATAAACATTGGATATTTATCTAAGTTTAGTCATGTTTAAGGCACTACAATACTGATGAGATCATGTATTTCTGCAGAGACAGCATTCTAACAATTAAAAATAAACAAATTACTTTGAAGGTGTTTTGATCCAACTGTGCAATGTACTTTTCAGAAAAGTATAATGAATACACAAGTTATATGCAGACAAATGACAGTTACAAAAGAGTGAAATGATTTACTGGAATCCCCATAAGGGGCAAATACAGGGAAAAAACATCAAAAGAAAATTGTTGACATACTCAGGATGAATAAATGTTTGGAGGTGAGTTACATTGTTTTAAATAACTACAGTTCTTTAATTTTTTATTTATTAGATTATGTCTTTTATTTTGATGGGTTTTTAATAAATGTAATCCAAAGAGATATAAATAAAAGTGTTTTGCTGCTGTTATTGTTGAGTTTTGCCTGTTCTTGTTCCTGGTTGACAGCCATAAAGCACAATATTCTTATTAGGATTTTACTAACTAACTAGAATTTAACATCCACTTAGTGAAATTGTTTATTAAAAACTATTAGCATTTCTAGTTCTATAATATGTTGCTACGTGACAATAAGTTTTTTTCTAGGAAAAAAAGCAGAAATAATCTAGGGAGAAAATAAAAACTTCCTGCTTTCTAAGCTCCGGGACTAAAGTACGTTTTTCTTGTGATTATTTTTTTCTTTTCCATTCATTTTCTTTTCCATTCACTTTCTTTTCCTTGTTGAAGATCTTTTATTTTCCCCTCCTTTAGCTTTTTGTTGTTTCCTTCCCTCTTGTTCTGAAATTATATATATATATATTTTTTTAATTTGAAATAATGAAGTATGTATTCCACAAATGGCTGCTCTATAGTGGATGGATGATTTGTTTCACTTGTTCCTTTTGCTCAGGGCTGAAAATACTATTACTTTGTGTCCTTTGTCATCATATTTGAATTTCTATTAGGATTCAATAAAGTCATAATAAGCTTCAAAAATAAAATTGTTCCATGCTGCTTTTTCTTCTCTGAATGTTTTTTTTTTAGTCAATAAAATCTGTAATAGTCTTTTAAATAATTTTTAATTTATTTAAAATAAAATTATAAATAAATTTTAATTTATATAAATAAATTTTAATTTACTTAAACTAAAATAAATTTAAATAAATAAATAAATAAAATTTCTGAAATTTTCCAGATGAGAAATAGTAAAGAATATTAAAGAGATATAATAATACAAAAAACAAACAAACAAAAAACAAAGAAAACACAACCACATGTAGCTGTAAAAGAAGATCTTTCGTTGTATGCATTAGCAAATTAATAGTTTTTATTATTTGTTAAATTTATCTTTACCTAATTCAGACCCAACTGTTATTGAAAATTTGAGTAACAATATAAATCAGAATCTAAGGTCTTAGAAAAAGAACAGGAAAAAAAAAAGTTTCATTTCTTCTTTCTTGAGTTAGAAGCACTCATTATTCCAGGAAAATGGTGTAAGTATAGCCAATTTTTGTGTAGTTCTGTTGTTGTTCTTAAGAAAAAAAAAATCTGCCTGTTCTTTACACACAGAAGAAGAAAAAAAAGATATGCAAACACCTCAGACATTCATAATATTAACACAATATTGAAAAAGAAAGTTCTAGTATCCTGAGTTACAGTTCCCAAGAAAACTGCAAGGAAAATTTAATCACCTTCTTGTCTATAGATCCAGTTGCCAAGTCATAAAATGACTGTGCTGAAGTTCTACTAATTTAGTATTAAATAAGTTTATTTCAATTGTTGAACTTAATTTTATTTTATTATTCTGTCCCCTGTTCTGTAAGGATAAAGTATTCTAAACATTTGAAACATTTAAAACCTGAAATCTGGGAAATATGTAATTATTTAGTTAGTATGTCTATAGAACAGTACATATAATGAAGAAAAATACTGATACTTTCAGTGGACTCTTTATATATTTCTTCTGTATCATAATAAAAGCAAAAACAATAGAAGAAAAGTGAAAGCCAAGCCATATTCACTTACATCCGTAAGTACAACATTCCTCAGTGTCACAAAAATAAATATAGGATTTTGTTTTTAAGAATTCTCCAGCCATTCATTGATTTTTTTTCCTATATATTTGCTGATATACATACACTATTCATAATAGCTCAAGCAATATTTGCTAGCATTGTACTAATTTTCATAATCAGATTTTGTCATTATATTCTTGTCTGATATGTGATCATGGCTTTGTGCCTCAGGGAAATGTCCCTCTGCTTCTCTTGAGACAGTTATGTGGGTTTCTTTTGCCTCACATGAAGATTTTTGATTGAGATTATTTTGCTTTGTTCTGTGTGTTTTTTTTTTCCTTTTTTTTTTTTTTTTTCCTCACGGACAATAGGTAAAATTCCCTTCGCATGCTGACACAGGAAAAGAGAAAATATAATATAAAATACAATAATAAACTATGCAATGCAATAAAGAAAAGAGGTATTAAATACAAAGGTAGTCTTTAAGCTACTGAATTGCAGATGAATGCTTTGAGAAAACATCACTACATTTTTTTGTTCTCATTTTTCTGGTTCTTTGCATTCACTGATAAACACTGAAAGAGATAGCATATTGGATACAAAAAGACCTTTTGCCTTAACCCTTACGATATACTTTGTTTTTATAATTTGAAAATGTTTCACCTGCTGCTAGCAATCTGGTAGCCTCAAAAATTATTCCTCTTTTATTTGAAATAAGATGTCTCACTGCATTTACAAGAGGTTGCCAGCACTTCTGCATTTTCGTACTTTTTTTGTGCATGTGTATGTGTGATATTATCACTGCTTTTTAGTACGTAAATTAGTTCAGGTTTGTTTATATTTTTATTAATTCTCTGAGGCAGAAAGTAGGAATTAGCAAGCTGTTCATGCAGCATAGGACAGAAATAAGATGGCATGACAGATTTGAATTCTAATGGTACATGTACATAGGCAAATGTGCTATTAAACTGTTGATTCTTTTTGATGGAATGGCTGAATTTATTGAGACAACTTGTCCAGCTTCCTAATCTATGCAAGATACTGACCATGATGTTAAGGATTGTGTTCCTCTGGTCGTATCAAGGATGGTGATTCCCTAAATTCTTTGAGTAACATATTCCAGTGTTTTACTACAATTACAATAAAACTTTTTTCTTCTATTTAAGTAGAATTTTCTTGAATTTGTGTCTGTTAACTCTTGTCCTGTCACTGGATGCCACTGAAAAGATTGTGGCTCCATTTTCTTTATGAGAAAGATGAAAAAAATTCTGAGAAATAGTTAGACATTTTTCTATCTCACTGTACCAATCAGCCTTTATTTTTCTGTGCCAGTGTGTTTATTTGTTTTTGTTTCCTCCCCCTCCCATGTAGAATGCTCATGTTTCAGAATTTTTCTTAAGATCAGAAGATAAAATCTGAGATCACACTACAATGATTGAATTAGACTGCAAAGGAAGATAAAATATTTAATGACAAATTGCAGATTCATTAATTACTATTTATTTTAGTTCATTATATTAATGCTTTGAAAGCTTAAAAATCTTCAATCTATACTGCTGATGGATTTGGAAATGTATTTATGAGTCTGGCTTTCTTAGTGTTCTGGTAATTTAAAAAATTACTTAGACTGAATAGGGAATGCATTTCTTTAAAAACACGATGAAAACTATAATTTAAACCTTTTCAGACCAATCTCTAAATCTGTTGAGTAATGCACAGTGTCATTTAAGATAGTTTTTCAGAATATGTATAAGAGCACCTGCATAAATGGAGGAAACTTTAAACTGTATTCTTGAGAAGTTCCTATCGACTACAACTAGTAAGCAAATTAATAAGACATACACAGGAGCTGCAGCCTGCTTTTGGAAATCTGGTCCTTGCTTTTGTTTTGATATCATGTTGTCTCAAATGAATGTCAAAATAATAAAGGGAGAGATGGAGAATATATAAAGTCATAGTAATCCACGGATAGCAGAGGAGAAAACAATCTATTTGTAATTTTTGGTAACAAGACCAAGCTGTTTATAAAATTATAAAAGTTAATTTAAAGAGAAATTAAAAATGCAATTGTAGAAAATAAATGACCAAATTATTAGTTTGGAAAACATTATTATATTTTTCACAGAGTATAATTATAGTTGTGTCATGTATTTAGTTATATTCAAGGTTGTAGCAGCATTTGTGTTTTAAGCCTTTTATTCAAAGGTTTATATCTTGGCATTAAGAAATTTCTTTAGCAGTGAAAATTAGCACTCTGTCAAACACATAACATGTTTGTCACGGGTTATCTCTGGATACAAGTC